>OMKZ01042169.1:2200-26345 GCA_900302535.1 Neoniphon sammara | reverse complement strand
TGCAGCTGTGCCTCTGTGAAGTTGCTTGAGGACCGTCTGTTACTGTAATTATGGATATTTCTGCTTGTTATTATTTTGGCTGTGCCTCAGACCAGTTTCATCCCTGTTGTACCCATAAACACAGTAAAGAATATTTTTTTTTTTTTTTTTTTTTTTTTTATATTTCTCAGCTCATGTGCATCATCACTCAGGTCATACTGTGTCCTGCTGCAGTGGAGGCTTATTGGGGATTGACTGGAGTTAAATCAATCTGGATTTGGATTTTGGCTGCTTTGGGGAATATATTGACATGTTAATGCAGCAGCAGCAGCAGCCCTCCTCTCTCTGTTTGCCAGTTTTCTGGAGCATAGCCACTGGTTAATTAAACCGCATTTGGCCCTCATTGCGTCTCAATGTCTCTTTTTTAGTCTGTGGTCATCAGCCAGATATCCTGTCAAGATGCATGCTGTCCGTTCCTCAAAACAATACAGAAAAAAAATCGCAAAGAAAGTATTGATAGTTTTTGTTTTATTTCTTTTTTGTTGTTTAACACAGCCCATCACAATGAGGCACAACAGGCGTTTCTAAATTCTGTTGTTAAACCTCCAACTGTGTGACCATATGAGCCTATGTGTAAGTTAGACATGGCCAAGTTCTGTGTCATAGTTGTTGAAATGGAACAATTTATAAGGCTTACACAGATGATCTTGTGCTTCTGTCTATATTGGGTGTAATTAGCTTTGCAGATATTTTTCTATCTATTTTTAATATAAAAATGGATTCTTTTTTTTAATTTTTTTTTTATGGGGAAGCATTTAAAGAAATAAGGCTGAATGAAACGTGGCCCCACTAAGAGAAGACCTGCAGTCTAGGCCTCTGCTGTCTGAATTCTTGTTTTATCAGGGGAATGTTTTTGTTTTGCATATCTATAGGGGTTTTATATTTTTGTCACCGCTTTCCTAGCAACCACAGCTGGTGCCATCATGGAGGTCCAGTAGAGAATTGGCTGTATGCAAATGATGTCTATATATACCAGCTGAGCTAGAAAGAGAGATGCCTACCTGGAAAAAAAGAAATTCATTAACATTCTAGGAAAATGTGAAAGGTCTGCTAAACTCTATTTGTTTTCATAAATCTGACACAGGTAACTGGCTTGTTTTTAGCCTTAGCTTCTTTGGTGTTAGTGACTTCTCCAGTGCACTATGAGTTGCAACTTGCAAAAGCATCAGTTCAATTAATGTAAAAGGTTTATTTTTGGATTTGTTAGCTAGATAACTCACCAGCAGGTTAATTTAGCAAAGCAGTTCAACTTTTAGCCACCGTAAATGCTGGCTTCCTCTAAATAATTTTAACTACTGTGCAAATAAGTGTTAATAAAGAAGAGATTAGATTTATCAGTGTTGAAATGATCAGCTTCCAGTCAAAAACAGTGAAAGAAATTAACCATGTCAATTCAATGCAGTTGAGAGGGACAACTTATATGTTTAGAAATACAACCAGCTGTTTACATCTGTGGAAATGTGGACCTCCATTGTTCTCACCTGAAGGTACGTTACATCACTGGAAATCCCTCTGTTGACATTTGCAAAAAAGTAATGTGAACATAAAATATAAAGCTGAGAAGTAAAAATCATGCAAAGTGATGAGATAACAAGAAATTAATGTAATCCATAAGATATTAAAGATAAAAGAATGGAAAATCAATTTATAAACACCAAAACAGTATAATGACAAAAACTCAGTTGATGTAACAATTTACTCTTTGAAGTGGTGTAATAGATCTTTAATGGATGTCCGTATTATAGTGCCACCCTGTGTAGACATACAGCAAATGATCCATTTTTGTCAAAACCTTGATGGTTCAGAAACAGTTTACCTCACTTTTTAAGTCTGTTGCCTGGTTAGTCACCTTTTCCACACTTCGTTTGACCAACGACTGATATCATACAATACCGAGCGGCAGCAGCTGGGCCTTTTCCAGGTTTGGGCTCCTCTGGGGTTTGACAGAGCCGTGCAGCTGGAGAACAAAAAGTCTCGTGCTCCAGGCTGTGCTCCATATGCTAATTTTAATCAGACAACAAACTCAGTGCTGGAAAATTATCATTACTTTAGAACGTTGAATGGATATAGGTCAAGTGATGCGTACACGCGACTGTCCGCAGTATGTCCGGCTCTTGTTATACCTCTGCCATGTGATTTAATAAAAACATGATTACTAGTATTTCAGAGGATCATTCATTTTTAAATTAGCATATTGCTAAAAAGTCCAAACCACATTTATTCAAGTGATATAACAAAAGATAGACTGAAATTGATTTAATTCTCCTCGTTTCATTCAATCAAATTTTGAGTTTGTAATTGAGTCAGTGAAGCAAGCTGTCTATTAATCAGTGTCAGGCTAGTAACTGGCACCAAACACTGTTGTTTAATCGTAACGTTCTGTCGTTTGTTCTGTGTTGGTTTGGGTTGTCAGCTAAGATTAAAGACGCTGTGAAATTGCTTCTAACTTTCTTGATCTCATGCATTTCTTGTTATAATGTTCTGTTGGGATGAGACAAAACGTGGGGAGGGATCTTGACGAAGCTCCTCTAATTCCTGGCACTTCCTGTTTTACATGATGGAGAGAATTTTTGGGTTTCTGTTTCCACTTTCACCCGTCCTGCAGAATACATGTTTCCCTGGGGAAAGCGTGAAGGTGAAAAATGAGTTGTCTGCAAAATATGGAGCTCTGGGAGGCGTTATGAAATCACACTATTTTAGAGGCTTGAACAAATCATTGGGACCATCAGCGAGTGACGCTTTGTTGTTCAAATTCGGGTGGACACTCAAGAGACCAATGAGAGGATGTTGGGTGGGTCTTACTAGTTGTAAATACATCGTTTGAAGGAGGCAGCCCCTGAATTGGGTGAAGTGGGTGGCACCCTAAGATACTCCTTACTTTTGTGGATTGTACTACTCTACCTACCTTTTCAATTGCTCCTCGGGGACAAATAAAGTTATTTGAACTGAATTGAATTGAACTACCAGCACAGTGCCAGTTTGTGTCATATGGGCGTGGGTTCCACTTCATTTAAATCCGGCACACGGACCGGCACATGCTGACCTCATGCTACAGCACAAGAGGCAAATGCCACGTGTGCCGCAGAATGACAAACAGTGGCGACAGAGAGAAACAAATACTTAATGTCAGTCACACTTGCACTGGGTGAATAATACTGAAAAACATAATGAAGGTCTCTCGCCCTCATCGGCGCTTGGAAAATGAATTCGATGTTTGGTATAAATTATCACTGTGTAGGCGTAGCTGACTGTTATCACGGCCTCTTCCAGTGTTTGCTCAGCTGACTGGGATTCACATGGAATAGATGCTGCCTACACTGCATTTGAGCGGTTTTCTCCGCCCTTGTCGCCACAGGGCGGCACACCGGCACATCCAAATGGAGCGCGCCCAAAGAGATACCGTGAAGAGAGACACTTAAAACTGAACTAACGCACAAATTAAAGCTGATGAACGCTGTGAAACTAATTTAGCTGTAATTTGAGTCGAGAGGTAATGAGAATGAAGACGGTGGTGATAGAGCCGAGGTGACGAGTAAAAGAGACAAAGTTGAAAACAGTGAGAAATGGAGCGAACGTCAGCTTGTCAGTGCTGCTGCTACAGGTGGAAGAACATACAGCAAGAAATGGGAGATGATCTACTGCCAGCAGCTGCATGTTTTGCAAAAACTATGAGTCCAGTTTGAAGGGAGCAGGCAATTATTTTGTTGACAGGAACGTCCATTTGACGAGAGACACTTATGTTAAGCACTGCATCTCAGGTCATGTTATATTTCACATGCAGACACACACACACACACACATAAATACAAGCATTCACAAATGAAATGCAAAGCGTCTGTTCATCGTTGCATTAACAAAACATGACATTTTTAATTTGGAAGTGTGCTCCATTTCTTCATGTACTCCTGAATTTTTAAATTTTGGAGCATGTTCTTTGAAAAATATGTTACATTTTATTTGTGAATGGTTATAAATACTGAGTCAGTATAGCTCTGTGTATTTGTGTTTGTGTGTGTGTGTGTGTGTGTGTGTGTAGAGTACTGCTTGCGTCGTTACAGCTGCCTCCATTAGTTGCTTTTCTTTCACCACGTATAAGTTGCAGCACTGTGTGTCTCCTTGAGACATTGTGTTTAACAACAGTGTCTCTTAAGGCCGTCACAACGAATTTCAGCATTCAAAAATTGCAGTAGAACGAAAAAAAATGAACCAAAAACACAAACAGAAAACAAATTTAAACCCCTATTTGCTCATTGAATGTGTCAAAAGCTGAATTTTTTTTTTTTTTTTTTTTTTTTTAACATAGTCATAAACTGAATGCATCACTGGCTGCTCATGCCCATGGCCGGCTCCATAGACTCTAATTTTCATGCTTGCGATATCTTGCAGACACAGCACTTGCAAAATAAAAGTACTTGCTTGGTTGTAAAAGTGTCGTCGTCCATCTCTTCTCACACCGGTGCCCTCTTACCCACCACTAAATCAGAAATTGTAGTTTTGGGAACAGTGATCAACAGTGGCAGCGTTTACTCTACAAGGTTGTTGGATATTTAACGGGAGGCACAGTTGTATTATGAAAAAACTTGAAAATGAAAAATAAAAGAAGGCAAAAAAAAAAATCTGTACTTCCATAGGTCCTCGTGTATGATGATTTGTATATGTCTATTTTTAGGAGCAAATGCAAAGTAAAATACATCCTGTGCAGTCACAATTAACTGTAATTTTAGCAGCACAATAATTTAACTGCACTTTTTTGCATCTTTAGTCAACATCTCCAATCTTGAATAATGCCAAAACAACAATGTTCTCTGATTGTAAATGTTGAAAATAAAGTGATCATAAACTCACAAACATGCAGGTCTATCACGGCATTTCACATTCCTTGAGTTGACTGTATTTAAAGTGAATAGAAGCCGATCCTGGGGTGAACCTAAGAGTTGATGTATTCTGCAACGTAATTCTGGTGATGCTCACCATCAGGACGAAGGTAAAATGCTTTGGACCAGAGAGTAATGGGTCCCCTGTGACGTCCTCAGTTGTACAGATAGTCCATTAGTGCTCACTGAGCCATAAAAAAAGGGGAATTCAGTCCATTAGGGGATTCAGATTCCTATGGGATCTAAGAGCACATGGATAGACTTTGTCTCAGTCTCTCTATCTGTATTCCTTTCTCTTTATATATCTTTCTATGTCTCTGCCTCTCTCTGTCTCTCTCTCTCTCTCTCTCTCACACACACACACACAAGCATATACTGAAGTGGTATGTGGTGGAAAGTGGAGACATCAAAGTAATTTCCCCTGCCAGGGAGAGCCTGATGGGATTAGCTTTGTTATTATGTCTTTATTATGAAACACCATAAGAACAACTGATATTACCCCTTTTATGTTTTACTGACTCGCCTTCAAAGTTCACTGTGGGTTTTCATCTCAGAAAATACCAAGAAGAATCTAGAGAAAATAAACTCTTAAAACAGATAATGAGCTAATGAGCACTGTTAAGTCATAATTATACAAAAACATCTACTTAAGTTACAATTAAAGATAAAATAACCTTTTCACCTTGTTGGCTCATTTATAATGTACTCTTAACAATAAATGCAATTACATAACTTTTACTTTCTTGTATCAAATCCTGTTACGTTTACTTTATGGAGAATAGCGTGTTTGAAGTGGTGACTTATTGACGTACCAGTAGGCATACAAAAAAATTTAAACCAATACCATCACAGATTATGTGTAACCATGTAAAAACTTGTAACTTGACAGCTTTGAATGTAACACAGTAAACTGGCAGCATGGTGCAGCAGTGCATTTACTTTAGGATTTCACCCCAGAAAACCCTGACTTCTCCTCCTAAGATACCATGGTTGAGGTCGCAGTGACTAATTTATCGATTTTGAAAGTAGCACAAATTATGATAATACACGGTATCTTTGGGGATTTGATAAGGTTGTTGATCAGTACAGTTACTTCCCCAGTTGCTGAGACTTCTGGGATTCAGAACTCACTTTCTGGCCTGTGTCGTGTTTTGGAACAACAGCTTCCTGCTCATTGAAATTTCAAGACATTCCCAGTCAAGCTGTGCCAGAGACCTTTTGATTCAATTTGTTGCAATTACTTTGTTGCCAATAGAGGTCAATAAAAGTCAGAGTTTACTTGATGACCTCTTAACAAGCAGCCCAGCCCCATTTTACAGTAACAGCAGTTCACAGCCATGCTTTAAGAATGACCAGGCTTTTAATTGGGTGTTTTTTTCTGTAACTACTTGGATGTGTCAGGTCTTCCCACTTTGGTTTTTGCCCGGGTAACATCTTCATAGTGGCACAATTTATTGCTGAACTTTGTGAAGACAGAGATCGAGATTAACTGTGATGATTATTGCTAAGAATGTACACAAATATTATATACCCTGTAAATAAAAATAAACAGTGAATCTGGAACCGGACAATGATGATGGGCATTTTTCCTTTTTAGGTGCCATTTTTGGCCTTATAAAATAACTTTTTTTTTTTTTTTTTTTTTACTAAAGAAAATACTCTGGTCCATCTCATTTCCACCAGAGCCAGAAAGGGGCTGTTACATAAGAATGTAAAAAATAGTCACAGGAAATAATAAGAGCAGAGCTGAGACAGAGACAGGGCCGTGGAGTATTGTTTTCTGGCTTTAGTAGATGAAGTGAGAGGAAATCCTGAGGAGAATACCTGGCATGGCAGCTTTGGCCATAAAACAGGAACCAGAAACTACTAGCAAGGTCACTGTGAATAATATGTCTGATTCCAGACAAAGTCCACATACTTGAAAGATCATACGGATTATCTTCAGTCATGCATTTGGGTTTTAAACTAACCTTTCACCTCATGAACTCTTCTTAAGCAGCCGATAGTTTAAAAGACTGGGGTTACGTTCTGTATATTTTTTACTCTTTTAGCAGTGGTCTGCCACCACAACAAAGAAGAAGTTATCACCACTCACAAAAATTTGAATTTATAATTAGCATTGTCATATAGTCTTACTAACACATTAGACAAAGAGTCAGTGTGCTCAGTTGTTTTCAAGGTAGTGATTTTACTGTGATTAAAAACATTTTTAGCACTACAACTTGAAAGATAAAGTAGACCCAGTGACAAATAAAATCAAGAAAACACAAAACTAGGACAAAGGACAAAACTAGCATTATGCCCTCAAACACCACAGCTGCGCAAAATCTCAGAGGAAACACAGATATTAATAATTCTCCAGCCTGTTCCTGTGTTGGGTAGCAGATGAAGTGTTGAGAAGCTTCAAGGTAGATTAGCAACTCTGCTTCCCCGTCGACTGCACAGGTGGCTCTCAAAGTGGAGTCAGGGGACCCCCAGGGATTGTTTAGGAGGCTTAAGGGACGCCCTTAAGCCTCCTAAACAATCCCTGGGGGTCCCCGGAATGAAGATGAGTTTAATTTCCAAAGGGAGGCAACTATCAGTTGGCCTCCAATCATAGTTGGCAGATAGATTTTCTAAAATTGTAATCCGTGATTGTCTGACCACCATTTCAACTTCCTGACATTACAGGCCTGTAATTGAGTGCTGGCTTTATATTTTTTAATAAAGAGTAGGCTCATCAGTTCTTTAAGTATTAAGTGTAAAATTAAGGCTCTCTTTCTTTTTTTTCCTTGGGAATTGCTGGGAACATTGTGCAGAGAGAAACTTAATCAGAACGGCGTGCTTTGAATGTTTTATTATTATATTCACACACTGAAAGTGTTCATCTATTAATTTTTGACATTATGAGTTTCATAGCCTAGCCTATATGATTTGACACAGTTAAATGTATTGTTCACAAGGCACAGTCTGTGCTGCCTCAATGAAAAAACTTTATCTGCAACCAGTGCCAAGAGGTAAGTAAGCATAAGCAAATGCCAGCAAGTAATAACTGTTTGGACAAAAACTATGGTTAATTTACACATACACCAATTTCATGCGCACTGTGCCATATTACAGCTTTACTGTTTATACTTGCGATGCACTTTTACTTGATATGCTATCATGAGGTCATCAGGTAAAATGCAGCATTAGTAATTGGTGCAGCCATTAATTTTCGCTATAACTTCATGCGCTTCTATTGATCCCAATTAGATCATGCACAAGAATAACTTATAACTGTAGGATTCACTCTGAAACTATTGTCCCCTCAGTACTGTATCAGTCATAAAAATCCTCCCATATTGGGCTCCCTTGCACAAAATCTTGTCCAGCGGCTGTTTGTAGCATAATATGTGTATAGAAAGCATATGTCTGGCTTGCACCGTGAGTGTTAAAGCAGCATGGCCAGAATCCTTTCATCAGAGGTGACATGTTTACCTGGGGAGATTTACAGTCAAGTTACTTCTGAAAACCCTGGCCATGTACAGCATGTAATGGCATAGTTAGGTTGTGCATTTGTCATGTCCTTCATTTAGTAGCTATTTCAAAGATTTTTTCCAGGAAATTGGGAATGAAACCCATTAGCATAAGAGCCTTGCCAAACAGTTCAATCACTTATTACTCTCACTACAGCTTACAGATGTTAATGGAATGGCTTGCCAGCACTCTTAAGATAAATGATTTAATTTATTTGCATTTGCACTGCCACCAGGTGTTAACAGTCAACTAATGACAGTATTTTTCAAGGAAAACAAAAAAGGGGGAAAAGGGCGTTTGGTTATTTAATTAAGATGTTTAAGCCTCTAAAATCCTAGACCTTTCTAGGAGGGTGACATAATTCCTTAGTATTGCATCACTGTTCCATAGAATTGCAGTATACAAATCAATTACAGAATGAAAGCTTAATATTTTTTTCATTTTGTAGGTTTAGAGAAAAAATATTTCTCAAGATGACAGATTCGACTCAGGCTCTATCAAGTTTTGAAACAGATTTGAAACAGATTTGCACTGCAAGTTAAACATCCTTAGTCAGTGGAGTGTAGTTTATGATCTGTTGGCAATACTCTCACCTAATTTGTCTGTATGACTGGCTGTTTGCACAAATGGCTTTGGTGAAGTGTTAGGCACCACATTGTACTGATACAGCATGGCCCAGTTTCTACTGTGTCACTCAGCTGTATGTATTCCAATTTGCATAGAATATCTCGTGCAAAATACATTTTGACCCTATTTGTGTGTCTGCAGACCAACATTAGGCACTCTGTGGTTGCTGTAATTTTATTTTTTTATTGTTTAATTTTTTTTAAAGTACAGTCAGAACTCAGTCTGTGCATGTGTCTCTGGTTTTAGGCGGGGCAGGAAATCACCAACTTCATTGTTTGCCATTATGCTATTTCTCTTATTCCTTTTCATGAGAAGTAGAAGGGGTACTTGAAAAAAGTTATTGGGTTAGGGTTAGAAATGTGTTTGTAGTCTTGTAGGTTACAAGGGACCAAACCTATTTTATAGCTTTTTCTTACACTGAGTCAGTTTGTATCAGCTATTTTGTGACTTTAGAAGTCCTTTCTTCAGGCTGTTCTCCCTGTGGTAAGTTTACAAATCATTTAGGACTAGACAACAGTTTTAACAAGTATGGTCGACATGTAAACTGGTGACAATATGTAACTAGTGTCCCTTTTGTAGTGTTAACATATTATTTTTGAACTTAAAAATCGGTTTAATTAGGCTACACAACAAAAAAGTAAGTCGTTTACCTCCTGACCCAAAGAACATTAACCTTTGATAGGTTAAAATTTGCCCTCAAATGATGATCATGAGTGCTGTTTCTTTTGCTATGTGATGATGTGTACATCATCCAAGCATGATCACAGGAAGCCCTTTTAAAGCCCATATGGATGATTAAGGTCAAAGGCCTGCTCTTCAGTGAAAGCATAAGTAATTTTTACCAGATCTGTATAAAGCATTAGCATTATTAAGCTACCATGTGATAGCATGTAAGGCTTGGTTTTGGCTGGTGCTAAACTTGAGAATAATTAGACTATCCAAGAACATTTCATTAAAGCCTGGATAAACCAGTATATAGCATACAGTCCTTGTGCTGGAGGAACCTTGATGCAGTGGAAAGGCTCAGGGTTTGCTGAAATGTCAGAAATGTGGTCACTGTAGACGACTAGATGTGTGTGGGCGATACACTCCTGAGGGAGATTCAGCATTATTCATCCATAATACACAGTGACAGGTACCTTAAGTCAACTAACACAGTTGCTTTTGGCGTTCTGCATGGTAAATGTTCTCAGGAAACAGAGAAAACAAGGAAAGGAAAATGTGCCAACAACATATTAGAGCAGGCAGTGTTGTGTACATCAAGGAATGTTGTGTTGTTCTGCCTAATTTATGGCTCAACCTTAATTTTATATTGACAACTTCTAGGCAGAATATTCCATTTAAATCCCTTTATTAAAGACATGTCTGACTAAACAAAATATGAAAGCTAAATATGCAGCACATATTGAAATTACCAAAAGGCAAAAACAAGGCACCTTAGGTGTTCAAGAAAACAAATGCCTGTACACCCAAGTTTGAAGATGTGGTCAACCTAGAGCCTTAGACCGATTAGAGTTTGGTTTTATTTAAGCTATTCCTAAATCTGATTAACTTGAGTTGTTAGTGTGAAAAACAAATTACGATAAACACCAGGAACACAAAAAACATCTTTTCATCATTGTTTAAAATGTGAGAGTAGCGAGCCAAAGGACCCAGACTGCCCACATTCTCCTTACTTGAAAGCAGTGCTTTATCTGCCTCCATTCATCGATATGAATGCAATGTAATCCCTGGGCTATGTTTTGCTTGGGCCAAAGGTTTAAGTGCATGTGCTTCACCAAAATGGTGTAATTATTTTCTTAATTGAGCCAAGTTAGGTCTTATGCTTATTTCCTCTGGGCTCTGTGAGGTTGGGATGAAAAACAAACATTGATGTGCCTCTAATAAAGGCCAGAAAATGCCAGCAAGAGAAGAGGAAGAATATAGAGTGAACCAGTCCAGTGGTTCTAAGGCACACAGTTAATTTCATCTTCGTTTATAGAGAACAGTGGACCTATTTCTTGAGGCTTGATCCTATCTTTTTATTGTTTTTTTCACATGAAGTTACAAAGTCAAAAAGTGTGGCCAACCCTACTTAATGAGATTAAAAGAAAAAACAGTTGGGAAAAATATTTTTTTCCTTGCTTGTAAAACCATTTCACATCACTGAAGGTGAGGCTGATTGGTCCATCTGAATCGTGGACAAGCCCACCTCTTCTAAATGCTATCAATATAGTAGGTAGCTGACATATCTCGCACTGTAAAAACCTGCAAGATATGGCTAGCTCACAAGAATAACTTCTACCATTATTTGAATCACGTGTTAGTATTTGTGTTTGGGTATTTATATTTAAATTCACATTTTCCTTTTAATCTTTTGCAGGATGGCTCAAGACAGCGTAAAGAGAGGAAGAAGACAGTGTCATTCAGCAGCATGCCTACTGAGAAGAAAATCAGCAGTGCAAGTGACTGTATCAGTGCTATGGTGGATGGCTCAGAGCTGAAGAAGGTGCGTTCCAACTCACGCATTTACCACCGCTACTTTCTCCTTGATGCTGACATGCAGTCTCTGAGATGGGAGCCATCAAAAAAGGAGTCGGAGAAAGCCAAAATTGACGTCAAATCCATCAAGGAGGTTCGGACAGGGAAAAATACAGACATGTTTAGAACTAATGGAACCTATGATCAGATATCCGAGGACTGTGCTTTCTCAATTATCTACGGGGAGAACTATGAGTCCTTGGACTTGGTTGCCAACTCTGCAGATGTGGCCAACATATGGGTTACAGGCCTGAGGTACATGATATCCTATGGGAAACATACCTTGAATATGATAGAGAGCAGTCAGAACAACATGCGCTCATCGTGGCTGGGTGAACTTTTTGATGAGGCAGACGTTAACAACAGCAAAAACATAAGCATATGTGCTGCCGTGCAGCTAATCAAAAAGCTAAACCCGGGACTTAAAAATGTTAAAATAGAGCTTAAGTTTAAAGAGTTTCACAAAGCTAAAGACAAAGTTAGTTCTGATGTGACAAAGGAAGAGTTCATTGAGGTCTTTCATGATCTTTGTACAAGGCCGGAAATTTATTTCCTCCTTGTTCAGTTCTCCAGCAACAAAGAATTTCTGGATACTAAGGACTTGATGATATTTTTGGAGGCAGAACAGGGTATGGCACAAGTAAGTGAAGACACCAGCTTAGAGGTCATTCAGAGTTATGAACCGTCTAAAGAGGGCCAGCTAAAGGGCTGGCTTTCTCTTGATGGGTTCACCAATTACCTTATGTCGCCAGAGTGCCATATATTTGACCCTGAACAAAAAACAGTGTGCCAAGACATGAACCAGCCCTTGTCTCACTATTACATCAATGCATCACACAACACATACCTGATAGAGGATCAGTTTAGAGGTCCCTCTGACATCACAGGGTACATACGTGCTCTCAAAATGGGCTGCCGCAGTGTAGAACTAGATGTATGGGATGGGCCTGATAACGAACCTGTCATTTACACTGGTCACACAATGACCTCACAGATAGTTTTTCGCAGTGTCATTGACATCATCAACAAGTACGCATTTGTTGCATCTGAGTTTCCACTGATACTGTGTCTGGAAAACCATTGCTCCCTAAAGCAGCAGAGAGTCATGTTCCAGCACCTGAAAAAGATCCTTGGGGAAAAGATCTATCTAGATCCTCCCAAACCTGAGGACTGCTACCTCCCGTCTCCTTCTGAACTGAAGGGAAAGATCTTGCTGAAAGGTAAGAAACTGAACACGAACTGCACTGGTTCAGAGGGTGAGGTGACAGATGAGGATGAGGGAGCAGAAATGTCTCAAAGGATGAGCATTGAGTCTGCAGAGCAACAGACTGTCGCACCCAAGAAATTCCAGCTGTCTAAGGACCTCTCTGATCTGGTGACCTTGTGTAAGTCTGTAGAGTTCAAAGACTTCCCAACATCTTTCCAGAGCCAGAAGCACTGGGAGCTGTGCTCCTTCAATGAGGTCTTTGCCAGTCGCTGTGCCAGTGACTTCCCAGGAGACTTTGTAAACTACAACAAGAAGTTCCTAGCACGAGTCTACCCAAGCCCCATGCGGATTGACTCCAGCAACATGAATCCTCAAGATTTTTGGAAGTGTGGTTGTCAGATAGTGGCCATGAACTACCAAACGCCTGGCCTGATGATGGATTTAAACATTGGATGGTTCCGTCAGAACGGAAACTGTGGCTATGTGCTGCGTCCAGCGATCATGAGGGAGCAGGTATCATATTTCAGTGCCAACACTAAAGATTCAGTGCCTGGTGTATCCCCACAGCTCTTACACATCAAGATCATTAGTGGACAGAACTTTCCTAAACCCAAAGGCTCAGGTGCAAAAGGTGACGTGGTTGACCCTTATGTGTATGTGGAAATCCATGGCATCCCTGCCGACTGTGCTGAACAAAGGACTAAAACGGTCAACCAGAATGGGGACAACCCTTTGTTTGATGAAAGCTTTGAGTTTCAGATAAACCTCCCTGAGCTAGCCATGGTGCGCTTTGTGGTGCTGGATGATGACTATATTGGTGATGAGTTCATTGGCCAATACACAATCCCCTTTGAGTGTCTCCAACCAGGATTCCGCCACATACCCCTACAGTCTCTGACAGGGGAGGTCCTACCACACACCTGGCTGTTTGTTCATGTGGCCATAACCAATCGAAGAGGAGGTGGCAAGCCACACAAACGAGGACTGTCAGTGCGAAAGGGCAAGAGGAGTAGAGAGTATGCCACCATGCGAGTGCTGTTAATCAAGGCTGTGGATGATGTCTTCAAGATGGCCATGCAGCCGCTGAGGGAGGCAACAGACCTCAGAGAAAACATGCAGGTAAGAAATTTAAGATGATGAACTATGCTCCTTTGATATGCCAATATGCTCAGCTTCTGATGTGTGCTATTGGGCTAACAATATCATGATGGATGTGGTATGTGTGGTGTGTGAAAGCATTTATTTTTTCATATCCAAGCATGGGAATGTTTTTCTCTCAAAGGAGAGACCAAAGAGAACTGACCCCCAAGTCAAGCATAGATCATAACCAGATTTACTACAAAGACTGTTAGGCATCTGAGAAGAAAGGCCCCTTTTTGGTGAGAGAAAAACAAAGCCACTAGGCTTGAATGAATCAGATTTGATGTAATCCTTATTATGTGCTGTGCAACAGGCAAGACATACTTCAAAGCTCAGAGGCAGTCTGGTGAGAGCTCAGTTTGAGCAGCAAACTCAGGCAGTTCATATTCAGAAGTCCAGGTATCAGGCCATGAGCATACTCAAATAATATTTAAGGGGGAGAGACTAATGATGCAGCACTTAAAGCCTTGTGTCTGTAGTTCTTAGGAGAGTCAGATGTTTTATGTAAAATTAATATCACTACAAAGTATAGTAAATCAGCAAGAAAGATAAAAAATAACTTTACAGCTACTACAGATGGGATGAACATGGTATTTCTTGATTGCACTCTTTAGTGGTTTTAAACTAAAGACTTAAGCTGTTTTTAAATGAATCCCAAATTCACAGTTTGTCAGTCTAATCTTGAACTTGTTGCTATTGAGGAAGTTGTTCCACTGCAGGGTTTATGAATACAGCCTAATTGTGTCTTTTTCACATTTGTGTCATGTTTGCAGGTCTTCTATTCTCATTATTTTGTAGCCTCTGAAAAGGCACTTAAGAAATAATATGAGAAGGAAATGCTGTACTTGATGGTCACAACACTGTGGTTGGTCAATGATGGTGTTTCATTAGGCATTGTGTATTAGGATTTATTTTGGTAGCTCTGTTTATATTTCAGTCATTGTGTGATAACAAGCCCCAGGCCTTGAGACCACAACACATCTTGGGCGTCCCCTGTCACTGTTTGTCCTGCCGGTTGTTTATGTTGGGTTTAAATTTGGCCTTTCGCAGGAAGGTTAGGATTGGTGTGTTTCTGTGTATGCTGAATTTCCACATGACACTGGTGTCTGTGCAAAGAAAAATGACTGAGTGTTTTCAAGTGACTAACAAGTGCCAAAATGAAAGTTCTCACAGGTATTGAGTGCTCTTTCAGGCACTTCCTCTGACAGGGTGAGACTCTGGTGTTGTGATTCTATTAATAGGATAAGTGGTGAATGTTTGGAACATTAAAGACCAATAAAGGCTTCAAAATTAGTCACGTTCAATCTCATGCTAGTAATTGTTTATCTGGATCAGTACTTACTCTTAGTAACAGAAATGTTTCTGTTACTAATAGTACACATGGTTTTTAACATGTATCATCTTAAACTTTTTCCCACTTTTACCCCAGATATACATCCTGCTTAGCATGCAACATGTAACATAAAGCTCTCGATTTTCTCACTGCAGAATGCCATAGTGCCCTTCAAAGAGCTATGTGGCCTTTCTGCAGTTGCTAACTTGAAGCAGTGCATCCTGGCCCTTTCCCCTCGACTGACCGGAGCCGACAACAACCCCCTTCTGGTGTTCAACCTCAAAGATCAGTACCCTACCTTGGAGCCCCAAGGGCTGCTACCAGAGGTCCTCAAGAAGGTGGTCACCACCTATGACATGGTGAGTAGCTGGGAAGAACAGTTCAGTGAAGTTTATTATCACAATGAAAAAAGCATAAAAGCAAAATTGATACAAGTACATAGCGCTGATAAAGTACCATGATGAAAACACAGGAAAAAGACAAACAAATTATTTATTTCTGCATGTGTGATTTAAAAAAAAAAAAAAAAAAAACCTCAAGAAGAAAGAACCCACAATGTTTGCTCTCCAATTTTCTCCCTTGAATCACTGATACAAAACTACATGTAAAGTAAATATTTTGCTGCTTCAGTTAAATTTTACTAATAAACTAGTACTCTTGATTAGCTACATTATTCATGTAAAAGTGATACATCATGTGACCTTACTAGGAAACTTTTGTAAATTGAACTTATTAAATTTTTTGTATTTGTCTCCAAAAGACAAATTAACATGTCACCCATTTTTGGATGGTCCTGAAAAATGATTGGTTTGGTTATCATTAGTGACAATGGTCCTGTAGAGTCAATGGTCAAGAATGGTGGTAGTTTACTACCAATGTTGTATTCATATATTGTATTGTACATTGTTGTATATGATACAGAGGGTATTCCACATTGCTGTTGCAGTTAAGTCCCTAAGATTTATAGTATGTAGGAGATGTTCATTAACATGACATCAAGGGTTATGTTATGGGCCAAATTCCTTTCTCTTGTTTCTGAATAATTGAGACAGAAATAAATGTTCACTGACCCAGCTGTCCAAAGGCATAGAAATAATTTGCCTCTGAGATGGAAATTCAGTTGGATTTCTCTTTAAGCTGTCAGATGTCATAGTACGTATATTTTGTCATATGAGATGTTTGTGGGTATCTTAAAAATTGTAAATATCACATAACTTACCATTTCGCATCAAGATTTGTTATCTCCTATTTCATATTTCTGTTAGGGCTATTTTGGGGTTTTACACTTGGATCACATGTTGGGCCTTTGAGCAGTATGAAATCTTATTAGGCTAATCTTAAATCTATTAAATTATGTTGAATAGGTTGCTTGATTAAGCTCATTGTCTCTTGTGACAATGTTATAGAAAAATGTTTCTGTAGATATTTTGTTCAAAAGATAAAATCTCTTAGTTGGGTCAGTCTGGGTTTGCCATCGCCTCCAGCTTAATTGAAACTCCTTCTACTCCAATTTTTACTTTTTTACTTTTCCAATTTATATACTTTTACCTTTTGGCATAGACTAACATTGTCCTAGTTGAGGCAGTCTTAAGCTGTTTAAATCTAATTTCATTTATATTTATGGCTAAAAGAAGAACAGAAATAAGTTTGTCAGTATTAACTCATCACTTCATTTGTTCCCAGCAGGGATATTTACTTTGATTACATGGAACATAATTACCATTTCCCTCACAATTTCAAGTGTCCCTTACATTATGATATGAATGTGTTGTTGCTATAATTAATACATTTTTAAATTGAATCAGATGTTTGAAAAGTCTTTAGCTGTTTAATTATACCATACACTAAGTATTCAAAATATTACATATTTTCCTGAGATTTGCACCCCCTTTTTCACAATCCACATCAGTGTTCTAAAAATCCTCCAACTTATCGCCTTCTCTATGTATAGCTTTATATCTTTGTGGGTGGTATAAATTTAATAAGGAAAATCAAAAAGGGATTATAGTGTCTCACTAGATTGGTTTTTGTTTTGTTTTTTCCCTCCAGGAAAACCTGGTGCATGGCACATGTAAAATCAAAACGTTGCACATCTGAAGAGCTAAGCTACTGGCTAGAAAGATCCCTGTCCATAATGTTACTAACCTGCAGTGCACAGTTCCAACATTAGCTTGGTTTCTGGTCATCATTCAGCACTAGTTTCTGCAGAGACTGGAAGTGGTACACTACTACGCTGGTTGGTATTATATTTATTGTAATGTGTTCTGAGGGTAGCATTGCATCTAACCCTAACCCTGACTCTAACCTTAACCCTATACCACGCAATGCTGCCCTCAGAAGACATTCCAATAAATGTAATACCAATCTCCCACTACTGCCACTACAGATAGAATGTCTCCATTGACAGAATGGCATGCGCCCTCTTTTGGTGGATGAGGTCATCGCAATACATTCTGCTGTGGTGTCTTCTCTTACATAGGCTTGCATTTAAAGGACCATACCAACTTTCTGCCAGTTATTGACTTCTACTACTTGATATTTTTTTAACATGAATGAGAATGAATTGGGGTAAGTTAGCCTTGCGTTCCAAGCTACCAAAGAGCATTCTGTACACACTTATGCAACTGAAATTTATGACTGAGAGATGTGAACAAGCCTGTTAACGACAGGTATGATCCTTAAAGGTATTTTTCAAGCTGATTTGAGGTCAATTTTCAGAGTCTTGCTTAGGTCTTTGAAAATTATTAGTTACAGTACAGAAAAAAAATCCTGCTAACACTTAAAATGTGGATCACTGGGAGAAAGAACACTTTGCAACAATGGGAGATAGGCTTTAGTTCCAATCAAATCAATACTTGGGGTTGGCTGTACTTGATGGTAACATAAAGAGAGGGTTAGGTAATAGGGCTGGGGCTCTGTTAGGTAATAAAATCAATGCTCACAATGGACTGAAGTTATGCAACATGACAATGAGGCCATTCCCAGACAAAGCCATTACCCTTAACACATCCTTCTCTTAAATTGATTCTCGGTACATTATGAGCACATCAACTTTCCTCCTTTATTATTTCAGTAGGTTAAAATCCCCTGCAAAGATTCAGCAGCAGCAGAGCCACCAAGAATTGTCTGTAGCGTATGTCCTCAGAATATTTATTAAATGCACTTTTAAGAATTTCACAGTTTGGCATTGCTGTTTGAGCCCAGCTGTTTTTGGTGTCAGACATATTTGCAGTATGCACAGAGCAGAACAAAAGGTGAACACATATTGGTGAGGCTATCATTTGTGACAGAGGAAAAGGTCAAGGAGCACAGACAGTGTTGGTAGTGCATTAGCATCACATTAAGTCATTTGCTTAATGCATTTGTAATGCCTTCTTCCACATTCCTTTTGAAGTGGTACTCACACAGAGACCAGAGATATGCAGACTTATGTGACATACATGGTGCAATGAGTTGACAGAAATTTCACACATAATTTAGCTTTTAAGTGCTGTTGCCTAGGGCAACACTGTGAGGAAGGAGTCAAAGATTTAGGCTGTGATTAAGGGGTTACAATTAAAAGTATTAACTGTACCCTACCGTGTATTTCTTATTTTTATGGCACACGTCATCTCTAAGGACTCCAAGATGAACATCTGAAAATGGGGTTATGCTGAAATGACTCAGACACAAACCAATTAAGGTGACCCCTCTGCTCCGTTCAGACTCAAAATGGAGAGCTAGGTAATTGGCCCTGATGGAAAGAGTGCCATGAAAATTGAGTTGTAGCAAAGAAGGAGAAAATGATAGGTGTCTGGGGAGCAAAATTGCATAAATTAAGAGCGAGGGCTTAAGCGGTTTGAAGCTGCTGGCCTTGATCATCAGTAAAGCGCCAGAGGAGACAGGGAGCAGGAAGGTGTGGAGCTGTAGGGGAGCTAAAAAATCAAGAAGCATGAGTGAAGTGACGAGAGGGAAACTGAAAAAGTTGTAAATAATGCATGGCACCGTGCAGTTAGAAATCCAAGCATTGTGTCAGAATCCACATTGGGAGTAACCAGGCTTTGTCCTCCTAATTGGCAAGAATAGAAGTTGGGTCTGAATCGCTTCCCATTTGTGTGCAGAAAAAAAAAAGATGGAAAGAGCCAACACAATACGAGCTCATAGTCGTAGAGCATAGGGTCCAATTTCGACAATGGATTAACGGAAAGGGCAGGCTCTGCAGAGATGAATTAGGAATTGACAAACTTGAGACTCTGAACGCACGGAACTACCAAGCCCATTTGTTAGTCATACTGCATTGGGCAATAAAGCAAGACTGGGGTTCTTCCTATAGCACTTGAACTGAGTATACTTGAATTAAATATATATTCATTTTGAGTATTCATCCACATATTTTTAATAGCCTTGTACAGATAATGAGCTTCCATGGAGTTTGAAGTCAGTTCAAATTTAGTGCAGAATTGTATTGCTAAGCTAATATCTTGAAGATGAAGGAGTATTTGTGACCTTGTTAAAAGCGGGTAATAACCACTAAATACACCAATTACCTTAGCTAGCATTTAGTGTGCAAATGCAGCACGTAGTCCTCCCACTTACCTCAGCATGGGCCTTGAAATACATGTGAGATGCTGGGTCTGCCACTAAGACAGTAATTTCTTCACCCATTAGGGAAGTAATCACAGTGTGCGCGACAGGCGTAAGCCTTGCAACTGCAGCTGCGGACTGGCAAACACCACCCTGCACGCTTAGTCACAACTGCTCCATAACACAACAGGGACGCACTGGATGGGCTGGTGAGGCTGTCTGTGCCCTGTGCAAAATTTCAGGGCCCTTTTGTCATACTTTGAAAGGGAGCACGTTGATACTTAGTAAGGTTTTTGAAAAGTCACTCCATACCAAATCTCACTCAGAAGGAGCGGTATAGATATACTGTCATTCTGTGAGGCAAGTTTAGCATTTGTATAGGTTATAATGTAAACCTGCTATGAGAGGATAGTTTCATAGACGTCTATGTTAAGGCACAAGAACAGAGTAGAGATCATGTGACTCTCCAATGGGACTTTGCAGAATAACGGGAAAATATTCTGTTTGTTTTGATATGAAGTAGAAAGCCCATTGACTCTTCATGGATACACAGTCACAGCTCCCTCGGTACAACACAAAAAAATGTGTGACGACGTTTCTCAACCCCTGCCCCTCTCCCCAAACTGCTCATGATCACATCCCTGACCCTGCTCGACTCTCTTCTCTCCCCGGCCGGCTATAGAGCTGAAATGGCACAAGGATCGATCTCAGGGGCCATGGTACCCTTGAGATCTTTTTTTTTTTCCCCTCACAGAATGACTCACATGAGAAGTCACAACGAGCTGTGAATAAAATGGCTGTTTTCCCCCCATGTCTTCTCTCTTGGCAGCTGAGCAGGGCAGCCTGTCTTCATGACATGACCTTGTGGTGCACTTAAGTCACTTAGGGAATGTACAAGTCAATTACAACACTGCTACATACATAAAACCCTGGAACCCAAAAGGCAGTAATGAACTAAAAGGCTTAGCAACTGTTATCTCACCATTAGTTGCATTTGAAATGGTGGGGGGTGTAGCTATTTTTAGGGTATACATCATTTCCTTCAGATTAAACAATTAATTGCTATTACAGAGACACATAGTCAGAACGATCCAGATGGTCTTTCACGCACTGTGTTGGCGCAGTGGTTATTTACCAGTGTCTATGACAGTGAACATACGCGTCATTAACCTCCTGAAACACCACTGTGTCCGTCCTCGTGTGAGTAACCCAAAGGTTTTTGGGGTGGCGTGGGGAGGGTGAGGGGTTGGTATTTAATGTGTAAATGGATTCCCAAAGCCTTCTCCATCTGTGATAAGAGCCACCATGAGAGTCTGAACTGTCTGCAGGTCAGCACAGTTTGTGCACTCAATTAAGGCTGAGCACAGCGCCAGAGGAGCTAAACTTAGCTTGTTCCACAGCTGTAATTCCACAGATAACATGGTAGCAGTGGGCCTCAAAACAAGGCTTCACATGTTTGCGACTTATTTTCGCCATAAACAAGCTGCCTCGATTAACTGCTTGTGCTTTTAAAATGACTGCTTGTGCTTTTACAATAACACTTTATAAAACAAAGTGAGGCCTGGAGATAGTTCTCTTTCTTTGTCCTGAAGAACACATCATTACTTTCAATAAATGTAGCTGGAATTGGTCGTCTCGTTTTTTTTTCCTTCCCTCCAATTTTAGTCTTCTCACACACGCCTAAGTGACCTCGCCCACCGTTACGCCTGTAATACCAGCTTGTTTTTCTGCACCCTCGTCTGGATAGAGACACCCGGCCACCAGATGAAGATTGCCCCTTGGTGTATTGTGGGATGCCAGTTTTGCTTAGGGGAAAACAGAGGCACATATGAACACAAACGTTTGTCTCTTTTCTTTTCAGATGATCCAGACCAGCAAGACTCTGTTAGAGAGCTCCGAGGGGGTATATGAGAAGATTCTGCAAACCCAAAAAGCAGGTAAGAGATAGAAAGAGAGACTCGAATATAAAAGGAGATAAAGGGCGCTGGAAAAGCCCATAAAAGGCAGTGTTTTACCGACAGCCCTCACATATCTTTCCCTCATGGTCACCTCCTGCTCCGCCACTTTTGCGAAGCCACAGAGCAGAGATTAGTGATAGACCTGATTATACGTCTCCTGTTTACATCAGTGTTATTAACATTTGTTTCATGTTCGTGCATGTGAAACAGGCGCTGCTTTCCTTTGAGAAGCCGCTTCAAACGGGTGTCAGATTAGCGTCGGCGTCAGTCCATGCGCGGTGTTCTAATTACGGGGGTCACATTGAAGTTCGGAGAGACGGGTGGGTGGAGTAAACATCTAGGGCTGGACCGAGACAACATCAAAGCTAAGAGACGCGAGTCCTATCTATGCTTGTTCTCCACCTGACCCCTGCGCACATACAGTACATCAAATCCCGCTAATATCAAATGGTAAAAAGAATAATTTATAAGAGGGAAGAAAGCGTGTTTTTTGGTGAATCACAACCTTGGGAGGCTGTAGTCGCATTAAGGAGTCAGCACTTCAGCTTCAAAACGTAGAAATCCTCCCCAGCTTGATGGCGTCAAGGTCTTCGGGAAGTTTTACGAGGACAGCCGCCGCCACTATCGCATGAGAAATGTTTTCCATATTCTGCAGTAGATGTTTATGATCTCTTTATCTGTAGATGGGGAGTGAAAAGTGGGAACATTCTCATCTCATGTCCTTTCTTAGCCACAGGGAAACTGCAGCTCGTGAGATGTTAATGCCTGTTTATCCACTCCTGTGAGGGAAAACTCTGTGAGAACGGCCTTCTGGCCTTTCATATTGTGTTGAGTTAATGTGGCCGCAGGTAACGTTAATCCATTCCACTTTGCTGGGAAGGGGAGGAGGGAGCCCGGCACTTTGAGAGCATGATTGGCAGCTCGTCAATATTTCTCTGCCAGAATCAAGAACACACAAACACACACAGTCTCAGGTAGAAAAAAGTATTGGTGCAGGATGCTGTCAGAAAAGATGATGGATGATATTCTCTTCCACTATTCCCACTATCTCCCCTTTCCGGTATTATCAGGAAAACTTCTGGGCCTTTTTTTTTTTAATACAGTGGACAATCTCTAACTCATAACCAGTTATGTTTTAAGAAACCAGTATCTACAGACTCAAGGATAAAAACTTGTTAATGAGAAAAAATGTAATTCTCATGATGACATGGTTTATAAGGAGCACTTTTTGGCAGTGAATTCTCTCTAAGCAGCACGGAAGGCTAATTTATCACCGAGTAAACCTGCTTGAAGCGCCGAGTGAGGGTGGAAGGGAAGAAAGGCAGGCCATCATTACCAAGGCTCAGCTTTATTGGTTTCCAGATGGATGACTTATAAAATATTCATTGTCGATTGTCTTGGCACATCAGAGAGGAGGAGGAGTGTGTCTTTTAACCAGAGAGCACAATGCAAATCAAAGGCTTTGCACTGTTGCTTCCTTTTAGTATTCAGTTCAAACACCTTGCAGCCCTGAATCCACCAGCGGCTTTGGAACGAAGATGTGCGCAAGCGAACTTAATGGCCTCAAAACAGACATGAGAACCTTCTGCTTGGATCTGCACTGCAGGGAACTGAATGTTGGACATTTTCCATTTGCAAAACGTGTAAAAATAGCTACAGTATGAAATGAGTGAGTTGTGTCTGCATGGGCCAATCATAATGAGCACATTTCCTCTTCACAGCCTTGATCAGCATCATCCTTTCAAGACTGCTGGCTATTTTTCCCCCACAAGTTTTTGAACCTTTTGTGCCTCTGCCTCTCTTTGCATTTTGAGTTGGGCACCACGTGCCTCTGTTTGTGGCTGTGCACTATGTACAAAACATTATCTTGACAGAAATAATTTCGGTTTTGTCTAAATTACATCTTGATATGCCTGAACACACGCAGTTGCTCCACAATGGTGGATTGCGGAAAATACATCAGCATATGTCGGTTTGTGGACAATTTTATCCAAAGCTCATTAAATAAACTGTAAATAACCTTTTACCCTGGCTATGCCAAGATAACAAAAGATGAAACTTTAATGACTCCCATGGGAAACTGGGTCATTGCAGCAGATAATACCAAATAGATAAGAATAAAGCAAATGGAACATGTTGAAGATAAAGCGAGAAGAACATGTATTGGAGATAATACAATAAAAAGAACATACTAAAGATAGTACAATATTGAAGCCCCAGCATCTTTGTGCAAAAAGAGAATAATTCACATTGGCGCTGTGCACATTAGAGCTAAATATGGCTGTTGCTCCTTGTTTAGTGCAAAATCTGATCAAGTTCAGGCAGCGACAAACAAAGTTGGCTCTAGTGACTATGCAGATGAGCCTGGCTGTGTGTGTATGGATGG
>OMKZ01042167.1:32571-71315 GCA_900302535.1 Neoniphon sammara | reverse complement strand
AAAAAAAAAAAAAAAAACAACCGCCACAAATGGATGACAGGCTTTTGAAATTAATTCCTGCCAGATACCGCAGATGCTTTACACGTAGTTCAGTCAAAAGCAGAATCCAGTTTTGACAGTGATGGATTAACCTTCACAGCTCTCAAAAGGGGCAACATCAAGGATCTGATGGGTCCGGCCCACACACAGGCGGGGAAACTGGGAGCATACTGTCAAACCAGCAAACACACACACACGTACACATACATGCACACACACACACACACACACACACACACACACACACGCACACACATACTGTACACTGTAATCTTTGTCATTAGTCATGCGCGATACTTTGTGTCTTCTTACCCACAAACACACTTGCACACCCATGTACACACCCATTAACAAACACAGACACTGTAATCTTGGTCACTGAAAACATCAGTGCTACTTTATGTGCACACACACACACACACACACACATGCTGCCACGTATCATCTGAAGTAGGCATCAGCGCCACTGTAGTGAAACAAACAAACAAAGATGCTCGGATGCCTCTGAGCGCTCCCGCACGCCGGCAGTGCGATGGAGAGCTCAGTGCACCACATGCTGCACCTGCTGGCTATTTGTTCTGCCTCAACAAAGCCAATGCTCCGAATGTGTGAGGGGTGTATCAAAAGCCTACTTGTTATTATTCTGAACATGCTGTATCATGTGAATTGTTAAGCCTGTTGCCTTCTGGCTTTTCCTCTCTTACAATCAACTAACGTTAGGGACTTTTGAATCAGAGGAAATACAAAAGTAAAATTGAGTTTGTTTGCAGAGAGGAGAGCTAGAGGCTTGTTTGTAAAGACATGGAACACAGTGAAAACGGTTAACATACTGTGGTTCACTGAACAAGATGTTACGGTGGCATGGCTGCTATTGTGCCATCTGGCCAAACTCTTCCACTGATCTTAGGCTATTTGTTACACTGAGAGCACATAAGCAGTGATTGTTGTAGTGGACTGGTGTGTTGACTGGTTTGCTTTCAGCTTTGTAGAACGTGTTACAGTGATGACAGAATTTCCCAGTGTGCTGTCATCAAAGTGCTGCTACTACTGCCACTTTTCCTACTACACTTAATATTTCGATTTGAAAGACGAGAGTGCAATGGCCTTAACCTTCAGCAAACTCCATAGAGCTGTACTGATAATGGCTTGTCATGTTAAAAAGCATTTCACACTGGAGACACTGTCTCTTTTCAGCTCCCTTCATCTTGGCCCTAACATGTGCTTGTGTTTGTACAGTTGTGTAATAGCCCAAAGGTTGTTAGGGCCTCACAAATTGAGGGAGGCCTCTTTGCAGCATGACAGTCCTTTTAGCTGTCCAGAGCGCTCAGAGAATTAGAGGAGCCTGAAGATACGGATCAGGTCAGCCTAAACTTTTAGACTAGCAGTGCTCTGGGCAACCAAATCCGCAAGTTTCCCTGTTGTAGCTGTAGCATTCAAGAGGTTTCAAAGGCCAAGGGTTGTGTTCAGAACCCACACTAGAGGAGAAAGGATTCAGATATTATGAAATGGATGATAGACAATGTTTATGTTTTTGTTTGAACAATAAAATAATCCTACTGATAATAATCTGTAATAATAATAATCCACACTCACCCATTCATCAGATTAGAGAGTGGTTTTCAGACGTTTTTCTCCACAGATACTCCATGTGATATTGCTGCTATGACTCCTCCAGTTGTCACCACAGATGATCAGTCACTGTGTATTAACTGATTATTTATTGGGAAGGGCTGTTTATTAAAATGACATCATTCGGGGTTTCCCACAGAATAATAGTGGACACGACTGTGTGTGTGAGAGAGAGAGAGAGTGTGTTGTGCACACGTGTCGGTGTCGCAAGTCGTCGGGTATATGCATTGCATGCCCACGTGAAACTATGGCCGGGTAAATGCATGGCCTTTACATACAGTCGCATTTAATGTTTAATGCGAACTTCTTCCTGCCTCCTTACTGCTGCTGCATTCACGTACTCCTCGTCAGCTCCGATCTCCCACTGTGAGCCGTACATTCAACCTGTAGTTGAAAGTATGATACGCGGGACTGGGAGTGAGAGATGCTTTGCTGAAGCAACGGCGCACAACACAACGTTAGAGATCTTTTATGTTATTATGAGAAGTGTAAAAAATATTTCAGTTCTTTGTGAAACTGTGGCAGGACAAATTAGACTGTGGCGGGCCGCCATAGTCTAGGTAATTAATGGGAAACACTGTTATTACATTATTTGTAGATGTTAAAAGGTGAAACATATGTAATACTAATAATCAAGGAATAGAAGAATTCCTACTATTTTTTGACATTCAGCTTACACAAATTAAGAGGAGGTGACATGACTGCCCAGCTGGAGTAACATTGATACTAAAATCACCCAGTCCTCTTCATTTTATCACCATCTGCGCTGCTCAGATCCAGTCTCTCTCAGCATGTAGCTGCTGTGACAACTTCAAATGAAAGCATGATCTCACTTTCTCTTCCTGTTGGTAGTTTCTCTCATATTTTTCCTGTCAGGTGTTTTCAGCTGCGTTGTCAAACAGACCTGAACACACTTCAACCCACTGTGGTTCACTTTCAGTTCATAAAGGAAACTTCCATTAATTGATCTTTGTAAAGATAAGCTTTGTTTCAAGCCCTGTCAACTTCTGCTATTGAGAATACTCAAATTTTGTTCCTGTCTTCCGCTCATCAAAATCAGAGGGGCAGAAACATTTGTTTAACACAAAGGGCTGCTTATTTGCCTACAAAAGAGGATGTGCAGCCTGAGACATTTTCCATGATGGGAAAACTGATAAAATACCACCAACAACAAAAACACCGACGCATTGAGCCCACACACACAGTCATAAAGCATGTTGATACACTCATCAAGCAGCTGTCTGTCTCTAAGTGCACATCTAAATCAACTGTGTTGTCAGTCGATCGTGAACACTGTTTATAAGAATATATACAGACAAAATGGAGGCTTGTTTGTATGAAGTACAGCAACAGGACCTCTTTACATGGCCTGTGAGGCTGTTAGACCAGAGTGATACAGACAACAGCAGTTCAACATGTTTCTGTTTGGCTGTGTAGTAAGCCTGCTGTGTGTCAGTTCCTGGGTCTAAGAGGAAGTGGTGGTTTGTGGCCTTTAACTTGAGACAGAGGACGTGGGGTGACAGAGATAAGAGCACATGACAAAGAAGAGGGAAGATGCGTAATTTTTTATAGTTTGAATGGAGTACACTAGACATGCACAAATGTTCACTGAGGTGGCTCCACACCTCCCACCATGGTGCAACTAAATTTGATAAAGTTTAGTTATTAATGCTTGTTTTTGTTTTGTTTTCATCTGCAACACTCTCTTGTACATTATCTGCTGTTTGTAGCCACCATGTTCTCCTGCACAAGAGGGCATGTCTTTCTCCTTGGCCCTGCTGTCAGTGCACATATTGGAAGCATATATAGGCTCATTGTATCATCAGCCAAAGAAGAATACTGAAGAGATAAAATATACCCAGATGTGTAGTTTAATGGGCCATACATGGGCACATAATTTTATTTTCTCTTCTATTTTTAAACCACAACAGTCTAAAATAAAAGTGAAACTTAAAGGCCCCCTCCAGTGACTTCAGGACCTCAGTCATTTTCAAAACTGTTCCTGAATGATACAGGTTTATTAATTGATTGATTATTGATTATTCCACCAATCACAATGAGTCTGACATGTGCAACAGGTTAGTCAGGGGCCTGATAGGTTCTGCCAGCTGCCTATAAACCAATGATTTTAGCTGCAAGGCCTGTTTGAAATCAAGGGGTGTGGTTACATCTGTCACACAGGTGAGACTCATTTTGATTGAGATTGTCATGTGGAGATAATCATGCATCACTGGACTCAAATCATCAAATCACTGGAGGGGGCTTTAAGTGCTATACCAGAGTGGGTTGCATTGCCCCAGTATTTTGAAAAGGGTCAAATGCTAGCTCGCCCCAGTTGTTGTAGTAGCCCTGCTTTAATAGACAAAGTATGTGAGCTTTGATCCATCTATTAAAGGATAATTCCGGTATTTTTGAACTTGGGCTCTAGTTTCCCATCTATTTTGGTCTAAATGATCAATAGGAACAAAAAGTTTTGGAATCGGTCCTGCGAGAACGCTTTACGCGGCAACTGCGAAACAGGGCTGTAACAT
Organism: Neoniphon sammara; assembly: GCA_900302535.1. NCBI lineage: Eukaryota > Metazoa > Chordata > Actinopteri > Holocentriformes > Holocentridae > Neoniphon > Neoniphon sammara. The sequence goes on along the minus strand of OMKZ01042167.1, from coordinate 67,116 downwards.
AATCCAATGGGGCAACCTGTCCATGTCAAAGTACGTCCACTAAAAGTGCTTGCTTTGCCACTGACAGGCTCAGATTATTATAAGTGCCTGTCAACATTATGGAAAGCATCCCTTCAGAGATAGATGTGTGTAACAGAAGTCTTGCTCAAGGAGGAGCCTCGCTCTGAAATCTTGCAGGAGGTGAGTTGGTGCAGGAAGACAACAGTGTAAACATGAGAGAGCTGTCCAGGGAAGAGTGGAAATGTTACAGAGTTGGACGTCAGAAAGCATAGTTTAGTGTTATCTAAGGATTAAAGAAATAAACAGTGGTTTGTGTTTGCACATATCTGAGTTGTGCCAACAGAATGTCGCGCTACTCTTCACTCAGCTTTCATAGACTACCGTTGTTGGACTGGAGAGGATTGGATTACAAATGGATGCTAACACTCCTGTCCGGACACTGCGCCTTGCAGACCATCGGGTCTGCAGTGACTATTTGGGTCACTACTGCCAGCCAAAGAAGAGAATAAATCCCATACCGAAGCACTTTGCCTAAAGAAAAATGCTGTTTCAGGAGAGGAGAGACCTGCTACAGACAGTGAAGGTAATGTGCACTGAGTATCAGCGCTTTCCATGATGTTGTCAGACACTTCTAATATTAAACTGAGCCTGTCGGTGGCAAAACAAGCACTTTTAGTGGACGTACTTTGACGCGGACAGGTTGCCCCATTGAGTTATGTTACAGTTGTGTTTCACGGTTGATGGTTATACTGTTCTCACTCAATACTGGACTGATTTCAAAACATTTTGTTCAAATTAATGATTTAGACCCAAATAGCTGGGAAAATATGGCCCAGGTTCCAAAATACTGGAATTATCCTTTAATTTCAGCCATATAATCCATTTCGTAAATAGCGGATGAAACTCAGTATTAGGAAGGTATTACCCTCAGTTAGTATATGTTCAAATGCCGGTAGAGCCAGTGGAGGAGAAAGTCAAGTTTTGATGGTGTCTTTAGATTAAAACCGTAGTAGTACACGTGAAGCACAAGATAGATAAAGTGGAAAGCAGAGCCTGATAAAATCAGTATGTGCAGTGGTAAGTAGGAGGAGGGATAGGCAGCCTTCATACCGGTCTTGAGGGAAAGGATTAGGTGTTTCTGGACAGGCAAGTGTAGCCTAGGGCGGGCAATAAATTGAAAAATGTTTTAACACAATAGATCACAGTAGATACAGGCTTTCCTAGCTTGTACAAGGTATTCTTATACTGTGTGCAGTGCTTGTCCTACAAATTAAGTTGACCATTTTGAAATGAAGTCTTTCATTTTCTTCAGAGGAAAGTATAAGGAGTCAGCACACACACACACACACACACACACACACACACACACACACACAGACACACAAGATGTTTCCAGTCCTATCACAGTCACAATATTCTGCAAAAATGCAGCTCAGTGATGTTCTTTTTACATTCTTGCTGCTTTATGCCAGCATTGTCACATGCTTCGATATTTCTATAATACCTATAATCCTACAATAATAGCTTTATGTAGATGAATGTCTACAGTTGTCACATACAGCCTGTCTCCTCACTGCTGGCTCAGCTCTATTGAGTTTACCTGACAAATTAGCCCCTCAAGTCCCACTTGTCATTTACTTTTCGCCTTTATCAACTGCATTTTGTTATGACGTCAGTGTTGTTGAAAGCCTCAGATGTTGGTTTTCCCCTCCACCGTGCAGCGTTAATACTTAAACACAGACAGTAAACCATTAATGCGGGTAGAGCTTTCAGTAGAGCCTTCGTCTCTTGACCCACTTTCCAGTTTCCTCAGGAAGCTTCCTAGGTTGCATAAGGCTTAACTGCTTGAGATGTCATCAACAGTGCTGTTGACGGAGAGCTTAGACACCTCATCAGTTACAGTCAGTACAACCAGAAACACTTCATATATATCACAGATTCCATATATCAAGCCTCTAGGAAGTCCTGATTTAGAGCCACAGGTCAGGCTACTCTACTTTTTAAATTTCATTGTTTTTACTTACTTTTTGTGTGCACTAAGATATGACTAAACCTAAGATATGACTTATCTGCACATCTAGTAAAGCTTTTCCAAATAGCTGAAGAAGAAGTAGATGTGTAACCCTGTATGTTCAGATGATGTGGCACAGATGTACCCAGAGGAAGTCGAGGATTTCGGTGATTCGTGTGAGTTCAAGCAGAGAGAGGAGGGACTGAGACACACTGCACGATTGTCTCAGACGCTCTCTCAGATACTCCTACAGTAACCACTGCATATACTGTATGTGCTTTGTCACTGGTACTATACATGTCCTCAGTTTTTTTGTTCTTCTGCTTCCTCAAACCACATGAAACAGTCCTGATATAGAGCTTTGTTTTAAGTTTTGGACATGAGTGGTTTCTTAAATTAGGGTTTCTGCAAAACTTCTTATTTAGCTGCTTGATGTGAACTCAGCAGAGAGAACAGAGGGGAAATGTCTGCCTCACTCTGGATTACAACCTAACTCTTCATCTTTTTACGCTTACTCACTGATATGCTTTCCATGTGATGGCATAGAGTTTTCCCATCATTGTAGGCCTTTTTCCAAGCAGTTTCCCTCATACTACATATATTGTCTCCCTCCCTTTCTCTCTCTCTCCCACTCCACGCTGTCCTCTGTCATGCCTGCCCTCTGCTCCTCCTCCTCTCCCAGCTTTTTGTGCGATATAAACCAACCCTATGCATTCTTCTGGCACATGTGCAAAACACATCACTGTCCTCGCTCAGTGCCATTAGCTGCAGAGCCCAACACTGACCTGCCGTCAGCTCTGCAGAGGGGTCGGAGCTGAGTGAATGGGAGTGGGGGATGGAAGGAGAGGACAAAAGAGAGGAGAGATGGATAATAGAGACAAAAACTGGCTTTCCATCCAAGTATTTTTATGCAAATTATGATGAAAAGCTGAGTGGAAATGGAAGATTTGAATGCAGATTCTTCAATATTGCAAAATAGTTTCCACACTAAGATGATTTTTTTTTCCAGTAAAATGTTTTTTTTGTAATTAAATGATTGTTGAAAAGCAATGGGAGGGTTGTCTGTGACATGTCTCTCCACCGTGATCTCCATGAAATGTTACATGCACTAAACACTCCCATGTGCTGTCCCCGTGTGTGAGAATATTGCCAAGTTCGTTTGTTTGTCTTGGTCTGGATTCTTTGTTTTCCCCTTCAGAAAGCTTGAAAATATCAACATCGGCTGACAGAAAAACCAGTAACAGGTGGCCCTCTGTCCCCTCTTTCTCCTCACGTCAAAATATCATACTATCACTATCTTCCCAATATTCCTCACCCATCCTGTTCCCTATCCTTTCTGCCATTCACAAAGCAGTTGCCCCCAGCCACTGTGTTTTTAGGATAACTTCAACAAAGATGCCGTTATCTCACCATAGATGCAAATTTGAATTTCAAGTGCAAGGATCAAAGATTGTGAGGCGAGATATGAAGGTGTGTAGGTGGAGCTATGTCTGACTTGAAAGAAAAAAGATGGGGAGGACTTGGCCACAGCCAGAGTGAAGAAAAGCCAGCAGCCCCACAACAGCCAGTATGTTCATCACCAGTCATGTGTCCTGTTGAAACTTTCGTTAGCAATACACATGGAAACCCAGCCCGCAAAGTCATTGTAAACTGGTTGACACCTGTGTGCTCCCTAAATCCAGCTTGTATCCACCTACTACTCAGGCTGAAAAAATGTGAATGTCAGTCATTAAGTTGGTCTTTTCACAGTCTTTTGTAAATTATATTATGTCCTCAGTTTAAATTGCTCTGGATGGGAGCATCAACATGAAAATTAAAGATCAGAAGGTGAGGACAAGGGATACAGCAGCTAGAGCAAAGAGAGAGTCCAGAAAGTGAAGTGGAGAAACTTAAGTCGCTCCACTTCACTGGAGGAGGACGCGTGGTGACGGTTTGAAGGGAACAAGCTGTTCCTATGGAAACTGTAAATGAAAGGAGGAAAGAATTTTTAAAAGGGGAATCACGTCATGACCAAGTCGGGCCGGAGGAGGAGAGGAAAGTTGGCTCCCGCTGACCTTCAATATAACTGCACACACATCTATATGGTGTAATTTAAACCCTGAATATGCTTTTAAAAAGACATCTTGGGTCAACATATAGGCATATGAAGACAAACGAGATGGTGAGTCTTAAATAAATAACAGCAACAGCACACTGTGTGAAAATAGAAAATCCACCAGAAGTGTTTACTTTGACACTGACAAATTCACTGGGGTTTTACTTATTTGAGGTCATCATATAGGCTCTTGAAAAGGCAAAAAGAGCACTGAAACATGCATCCACAGAGCTAGCGCAGCAGTTATATACTTGATATCAAATTGTCTTTTTTTTCCCCCTTTGTGCTTCACAGACAATCAAAAAAATATGGCAAGAAAGTGTTATCATATGTTCTCCATCCCTCTCTCTGTGTCTCTCTAGCTGTAGAGCCTGGGCTGAAGAAAGGCAGCAGACCAGGAAAGAGTCGGAGAAGTCCACTGCAGGCGCTCTACAATGGAGACCAGGTGAGGACACACCACACAATAACTAACTCTGTATTCTTAACATCCCCTGTAATGACAGAAGAACTACTGACTATTGTTAGAAAACAGTTAGGTACTTGATGGAAGGAGGAGCTGTATTTTACACCTCGGATCGTCCATATGAATACCATGAACGTCACCAGACAGTAAGGCCTGCAAGTGACCAGGTCGTCGTGTTAGAAGTCTTAGTAAGTCTTTTGTTCTCAGGCCTTTTTATTTGTGAAAAGTGGTGGTCATATATCTCTGGCTTTCACTTCTAGTGAAAGACCACAGTTCTCAAAACTGCATTTCACATTTACTTTTTTCCGTTTTAAAACTGCAGCGCAGATTCGGTTGGCTTTGTCCCACTCTGTGGTACATTTCGTCCAATTTTGAGATTCAGCCATTATCGAGGTGTTAGTCTTTCCAGATGTTAACCACAAACATGACATTTCTCTTGGAACGATTATTGACACTGGGAGGAAAAAACCTTACAAAATTTAATTTACCACCACCAGCACATTTATTTTGTGAGAAAATGTTGTTTTGGGACACTTTCTTGGCATCTTACTTGAGGTTGTGCTGCAGGGTATTATCTCCGAAGGTCACAGTATCCTAAAATCTGACCATTCTATATTGTTTACGGTACTGTGAAGCTGATTGGGTGTGATTTCTAGAATTAAGTCAAGGCTACTGCCATGATTTCACCTAACACTCCAAAGCCTTTTGGACTTCACTCCTGCCACAACCTGGTGGCTGGTGGAAGTATAGATTTCCAACTTTGTCAGCTTTTATAAACAAGTGCAGATTCTGTACAGTCTCATAGCCAATAGACAGAAACAGAGAAGGAGGATGTGGCAAGGAGAGAAGGCAGGCATCATAAAAGGAGACTTCCAACTGATGCTAACACTAAAATTGAAGATTTAAGATTGTTTGAAGATTGCTTTTCCTTTGTCTATTGTCTTTAACAATACATAAAGCATCTTTGTCTTTCTTTTTTCCACATACTTATTTTTAAGAAACCAATGAAAGCCACCATCACAAACCATGATAAATGAAATCCATTCATTTTAAGCTATTAAAATGCTTTCCCTTTGGCTTACTTTCACTTAATCACTGTGTGACAACACTGCATGTTTTGTGAATACGTGAAGGACCTGTGCTGGAAAGATGCATAGTTATTGTTAAATTTCTACAAAACTTTGAGTTCATATTTTTCATTAGATAAAGAACAGGCATTATCTAATTCCTTCATTCCTTACTTGGTGTCATCATGATCATGATCATCTCTACCAGCAGTCGGAGCTGTTGGAGGCCCAGAGGTCTCTCCAGGACCGTAGGGAGCTGTTGGAGCAGACGTGTCTGAGCCACACCAGGAAGCGGAGGGTGCTTTCCAACGAGGATCTCAAACACCTCATTGTTGATGATAAACACAGCCTTATCTACTGCTACGTCCCCAAGGTTGGTAAATATGAGATGCACAATTTCAGCTGAGGTTACATGCCACAAATGACATCCATCACATTTCATCTTGTTTCGAGTCTTGTCCTGTCCAATCTAACATAAAACATAGGATGAGATCATTTCACTTGTTTACTATGCAAATTAATTTGCTTCACGAGCTTTCAACAACACAAAACAAATTCTTATTCCTTTTCATATTGTTCTTATCACTTCGAGGTGGCGTGCACCAATTGGAAGCGTGTCCTGATGGTCCTAACTAGTGATGGTCGCTACACCGAGCCCCTTGCCATCCCTGCCAATGAGGCTCATGTGCCAGGTAACCTCCGCACGCTCTCCGAGTTCTCCGTTCCTGAGATCAACCATCGCCTCCGCAGCTACCTCAAATTCATCTTCGTGCGGGAGCCCTTTGAGCGTCTGGTGTCTGCGTACCGGAACAAGTTCACACGGAGCTACAACACTGCTTTCCACAAGCGCTACGGGACCAAGATCATCCGCCGACATCGACTCAACCCGAAACCTGAGGCGCTGGAGAAAGGCAACGACGTTTCCTTCCAGGAGTTTGTCCAGTACCTGGTTGACCCTCGGACTCAACGAGAGGAACCTTTCAATGAGCACTGGGAGCGGGTGCACTCCCTCTGCCACCCCTGTCTGATCCACTATGATGTGGTGGGGAAGTATGAGACGCTGGAGCCGGACGCCCAGGCTGTGCTCAGATTAGCCGGAGTGGAGGGGACGGTTCAATTTCCAACCTCCGGTAAGAGCACCCGGACTGATGAGGACATGGCAGCGCGCTTCTTTAAGAACATCAGTCCCTTCTATCAGAAAAAATTGTTCAACATGTACCGGATGGACTTCCTCCTATTCAATTACTCTACACCACAGTACCTCAGGACTCGATGAGGGGGACAGGAAAAGCTGACTAGTGCCAGGGATGAAACTTACCCATCGAGGGTATTTAATAGCAGGCTTGATATCTTCTCCATCCACATTGCACTTTTCCAGTTGCCATGGGCTTGCAGTCTGTTAGAGTTTCCATCCCTGGCCAGAATGGCCTCTCCATCAGGAGCAGTGGCCTTTCATGACAATTCTCCATCAAAAACTATGCAGTATGACTTGGGTTACAGTGAGCTTCCTCAGTGGAACTATTGCTTCCTTGGAAGGTAACAAAGACAGGTCATGCTATATTGTCCTAAGTTGCATTTGTAATATGTAAGGAAAGTGCATGTGTCAAACAAAAACTGGAATCAGTCAAAACATGTGGAGACCTCAACATTTTATAACCATCACTTGTAGAAAATAATTGATTGTTTTACTCTCAATGTGGAAACATCAGAAAATGGTCGTTGTAAAGTCTACTTGTGAAATGAAATTTCAGTGTTTTTGATGCTTTGCAGAACAAATCTCATGCATGTCTCCAGTGATGAGAGGTTGTCCCCAAAATTTATTTAAAATGCAGGTGATGCATTCACTTTCTGTGCACAGGGTGCATATAAGTTAGGGCTTTGGATCTAGTTCAAACTCAGTATTTATTTTTTATTTACCACGTTTTGATCGTCAGTTGTCACCCCGGGGGATTCCCTTTGATTCTGTTATATCAGGCCTCTATAAGTAATTGTGGTTGAACTGGTGTGATGTGCCTTGCTAGAAGTCCTTCGATGCCTGCTACAGTGAACATTCTCTGATGGCTTTTTTTCCCTTAAAGCCATTGAGCCATAAAGGAGAAGTTACATTTTTAAGAAGCAGGTTCTTCTCTTGCACGAGGATACACATTAATGTGCAGACTGTGAAACTGATTGCAGCAAATTACTCAAAGCACCTACAACATCTCTGTAAGACTTTTATTTATGTATGTCAAGGCTTAAAGTATTTATTAGCAGATTATGGACTTATCATTTTGTGATTATGAATGAACTTTATATGAACGAGTGTTTGAAGATTTTCCTCTCTTTCAGAGGGAATATTTGGTTAAGTCAAATGCTGTCTAAGCTTTTGCACATAAACTAATGCCAAATTGAAGCCTTCTGGAGGATTATATAACTTGAATACAGCAGTAACACACTTTTTTTTACATGCTTGATCAAATCCCAACTCAAAAAGTATCACCTGTGCTTATGACTTGTGAAGGCACTTGTTCACACTATCTTACATGTATGCCCGAGTATCATTTTCAGTGAAACTCACAGTCGTTCCCAAATTCCAGTAATAGCTTGGATCCCCCCTCTATCGCTGTCTGTATTTAGCTCTGGGCAGGTAGGCTGGACAAACAACCGCGTAGCTGTGGTTAGTGCTGGGTCTGGCCCAGCACTGTGCCTGGTCAGAGCTCCCCTTGTTAGGGCCAACACAGGCACATGAAGGGTTAAACCACCCACAGTCATCACCACTGCAGGGCCTTGTTCAGTGAATGTCATGGAATTTATGGTGGGAATTTATGGTAATAGCATGGAGTTTAGGGTAGAGATGTTTATTAATGGTGTGCATTGCACGAAATATCCATCTTAATGAATTACTCTAGCCACGTGGAATCCTAACATCTATTTCTCTTTAAACAAATGATAAAACCTGACAAAGGTGTGAGATGATATTTTGAATTCAAAATTTCTTGAATCAAGTGTCTTGGTATTTTTGAAATGATGTGCCTTATTCTGCCTTGTTTTTGTAACTTCCTGACACTGCAGTAGGGACAAGTAGAGTTATCTCATTTCATTGGAGGAATTTTCTACAGGTTTAAAGAATAATATGATTTGAAGACCATGACTATGTAACTAAATGACTTGTTAAAGGAAAGTTCCACCCACTTATACTCTTAACATTGTTTGGTGCAAACTAGAAGTGTCAGAATTTATATCATCTGTGCACCCAGGTTGTCGTAACCTGCCTTACATACTTTTACCTCAGCTAGTGATTCCCTACATTTCCCAGAATGCCATTTAACAATCCCCTGAGATTGTGTGTGAACTTGTTATGTTCAGTATGTGTAGGTGGAGAAAGCCACAGCAATAGTGATAAAGATAGCATAGAAATAGTTTTTCTAGACAAAGCAAGAACTGTGCCCGCGACTCAGAGCTAGCTGCTAGGCTGCCTTGCATTCTGGCCTATTGAGGCCACTGACAGCAGAGAAATTGATCTCTCTTCTACTGTGGATTCCTCCCTGTATGATTGTTGAACATTGGTGCCAACTGGCAGCTCTTGCTCTTTGATTCAGATGGACTCACACTGTTGATGTTTTGGTCAGTTACCCCTCATAGAAAAAAAAAATCCCACCAAACTACACAATGGGTAACATCACCAGTAGCTGTTTCATAGTGTTACAGTGGTTTGGGTGGACTTTCCTTTAAAATACAATTTTTCAAGTGTGGATATTAGGTCAAATACTTGCTCAAGAAGCAAGTCCATATTTTAGGCAGATGTGCCTGTGCTTGTGCTAGCTACAAAGGCTGACATTTAAACTACTAGGAAACTACATTTATTAATTTAACATGCTCTAGTTGCATGTTGTTTCTTAGCTTTCTTTTGTAAAATAATTTATCTCGCTGAACATAACCTAGGCTACTCCCAGGCAGGGCCATTGGGGAAAAAAATCATTGTATCCCTTTAGGCATGCTTTTAAAAGTGCAATATTTGTATGTGAGTATGAGTAGTGTGTAAAACACGTCTTTATAAGTGACTTTCTCTTTTAATCAAGCCTGCCACCTTGTGTCCCATTTTATTTTTCTAACTGGCTGTTTGCAACCATGGATTACAGGGTTTTTGTCTTTAATGTTCTCCAGTATAACAGTATGTGATTTAAGCCATATTGTACAAGAAGCTGTGACTTGCCAAAATCTGATCACGTGCTTCCACCGTTTTTTCCCTGCTGGGTCAATGACATACTGCACTAAATGTACCATTCCATTTTCTCATCATTTTTTCTGGCAAATGACCAAGCAACACAAAGGAATAGCCTGTTCCTTCTAAGGGATATAACATATGACGATCAGAAATGACTAGACGCAGCTGTGTGAACACAGCCAGTAAGACGCCTCCATCCGTTTCTATACAGATACTGTCATAACTTAGATGTGTCACTGGCCGATGGTAATTCATTGTGAAATTTCAAATAGCACAATCAGTAAGAATTACTCATGCACAAGCTTCTTTGTACCATGAAACTGTGAATGTAACCGATGTGCACTTGCTGATGTGAAGGTTGGTTGGCTGGTTTTCTTGACTTGAGTTTCACCAAATATAGTTCCTGAACGGTAACACTGTGTATGTGTGATCACATTTTGTTCCTCACTTAGACAAAACTTCAGGCTTAAGTAATCCAAATTCCAACAGGTTACTTCAAACAGCAGTGACACAGGTGCTAATAAAAGGTCATTTTTGTTTTTTTAAAGGAATACTCCAATGTTTTGGGCAAAATACCCTTTTCCAACTTACCCAGACTGAGACAAGATGTTTGATACCATTTTCACCTCTGTACGTCCACTGGTTCGGTTCCTATGGGTAACATTTTGTGTTAGCTTAGCATAAAGACTTGAAGTCTACAGGAGTCATTAGCCTAGCTCCATCAAAGTGAAAAAACAAACCTTTCAGCAACTCTTATTTACATAATGTATCATGTGCATTTGAAATACATCTTGGAAAAAAATAAAAATGCAGGTCATTTTAGGAGAAGTTAGATGGTAGGAACTCTACAACCGCTGAACATGTGTTCGTGTTTTTTTTTTTTAAAGACTCGTTTAAAAAAAGAATTGCAAGACGTGTATTTCATTACCGTGTAACACACGATACATTGTGTAAATAAGACAGCTTCGGAGTTGCTGTAAGGTCTATTTTTTTCACTTTGATGACTAATGACTCTTGTAGACTTCAAGTCTTTATGCTAAGCTAACACGAAATGTTAACCATCAGAACAGCACCAGTGGACATACGGAGGTGAAAATGGTATCGAACATCTTGTCTCGGTCTGGGTAAGATGGAAAAACTTACTTTCCAAAATTAAGTTTACTCTTTGAACTCCCCAAGTGCTGCACTAACAATGGCAATAATTATACTGCTTGACCCTGTAAAGAAATGATGCCAAAAATAACTTAAATTGCATTATGCTGTTAGTTTTTATTAAAATAGAACTATCCAGGGCCACAGAAAACACGTCAACACTCACCAGACATCTGTCACATTTTGACTCCACATCTTTACACACACACACACACACAAGACATAACAGGCGTGGAAGCTCAGGTGACAGTGACCACAGCAGTATTTGGGGAAAAAAAAAAGCCCATTTATAAAGTGTAGCATGTGTTGATAAAGTCCCTTAACTTAAAAAGTGGCAGTGTTAACATTAAAGTACAAAGTTTCACCTACACCAAGCATGAAAAAGGGACTTGCAATAATTCAAATAAAGCTTCTATTTCAGGTTAAGTCAACAGATGGTTCTAGAAGTGGACATTCTAGTTAAGACAAAGTTGTCATTGTTTTTGAATTCAAGGCAATCTTAGATGTATTGTTAAAACACTGGAGCAGCTTCACATCCAGGTATTCTGCTTTTTAACTCTTCTACCATGTACTATTTAAGACACAGTGGTGTGCTGTTACAAGACAAGCATAGTTGTGGCCTAATTCTCAAGCTCTAGTGAAATAAACTGATTTGGCATATCCAAATATATTTTAAGTCTATATTCCATGAGCATCTAGTGTAAAAATTACTGTGTAACAGTCACAAGAAAAAGCTTTTAGCAATGCGCTATTAATACTGACATACATCACATGAAAGACCAATTATCGACAAGACCACGGGATATTTTCAGACATCTCCTGTGTATGTGACGCTATCTTTTCAGTGATTGTGCGGCTCGTTATAAGGAACAGCAAACAGCGAGATTGTTTCGCTTCGTTTCTTGAGTGCATTTACACGCACATTTATATTTCACTGTTATTTTTTATTTTAAGTGCTCTTTTTGAGATGATGCAAGTAGCATGAAAACTCTTAAACCCAATTGCAAAATGTTTGAGGTGACACGGTCCGCATCCTGTTTAGACTCAAAGTAGCTGAGTCTACACAGCCCACATTTGTCCATGCCAGTCGTGTCAACATTTTGTGACCTCTGGGGTGTCACACAAAGTTGGGCTTTAATGTCATAGCTGGGATATGAAGATATCAATAAGGATGCTTCAATTTACAGTACTTGGTTGGTTTTTGCAGTCAGAAGTTATTTTTCCATGTAATAATAATAATAATAATAATAATAATAATAATAATAAAATATTTGTAGTCTTTTATTTACTAACTGAAACTGGAGTATTAATGAGATTTGTAGATGCATATACAAATAAATATTAAATATTTCAGAGATGATATAAATTAGTATCAAGAATATCGTGTGCATGTACGTGCTCTTGCTGCTGTAATGATGAGGTTTTATGGTTTCGATAGCGTCTTGAGATATTCTACTTTAATAATGAACAGTAAGGCTTTGTGGATCCCCCCTGTTAAAGGGACTGTTAGTATCAAGTACTGAGTGAATACCCAGGATCCTCAGGCTACAGTCATTGTAAACACATAAACCTATGGTGAACCAATAAAAACACTGTCTCCAAATACTGTGGTCAATTCTTAAAGAATTAACATTGGCCACACTGGAGGAAGCTGTCTATATCAGGTCTCAGATTATATGGCTGCACACAAAAAAACCAAACAAACAAACAAAAAAAACATCAGAAATGATTTGCTGAACATTGACATTATACAAATTGCAATACACGTGAACACAAATGTGGACGGAGGAGGACATTAGTTATTGCTTGTCATTTGCTCAATTTGAATAAAGCTAGTATTCCACACAACACTGGAATATCTAGTTTGGTGGTCTTTCTGAAATGCTAAATGCAGTCTCTCTGCATAGGGAAATAGCAACAATCAGTTCCAGTTGCAGCTGCAATATGGATATTTCCATATTTTTTCAATTAATTGTGCAGCCCTTTCCCACTAGGATCCTGCTGGGTCCTGCAAGCTCAATAAAGTGCTTGGGAACACACACTGTTTAGACCTTGGAACAATTACTACCATGATGTGAAATAACCGATAAAACAATCCCATTGCTAATATGAGGCAGTATTATTTTGCACTGGCTAATTTAATAACAATGGTGTAGTAATAGGCCATATGCATCTGCTTATTCCTCAGTACATTTTGGAGACAAGTGTGCCATCACTGGAGATGTGTATTCATTAGGGTGTGCTATGGAGGGTGTGGATGGATATGTATCCTGTCCATTTGAAAGATACCAAGCTTGAGTGAAGGAACTTTAAGAAAAACAGCCTCATTTCTGACAGACATGATTTCAATAGGCTTGATGGGACTTTGAAACTCTCAGCACATAAAGTGCAGTACAGCAATCAGTTCAAGTATGGAAGCTAGTGGACTTACAGGGTTTTCTTGTGACCACAGCAAAACATTTCCTTGTATGTCACAGGAACATAATCTGAACTGTAAGAAAACATCCGCCTAGTTTAGTCTAGTCCAGTAAATCTGTCTTTGACAGAAGATTCCAGTTGATGTTTTCCATTTCCCAAGCTCCAACATGAATGCATAGTATAGCCCGTCCACATATTTCAGCATGTGGACTGTAGGAAGTCCATTGGTTGTCCATCCAGATCATCCAGTCCAGCCAGATCTCCAAACAGTCCAAAATGTCTCACAGTAATGGACGCTGAACCTTTCTACAGAACTGTTCATAACTCAATGGGTTGAATACTGTCACATTGCATCATAGTGGCTACAGATTCCTCTAAGGAACATTAGCTAAGGTATGGACATGTCTCAGAGTAGTAAACTCTGTCACTTATGCTTTCTCTCCACCAATGAGTAGCTTTGAATTTGGGTCCTGGGTGGGCTTCTTGGTACAAGCCGGCCCTTTGACAAAGGTCAATGAAATGCTTTTTTGGCCAATCAAATGCATTTCTGTGTAAATCAAACAAAATCAGTGCAACAAGACAGTGGTTGGCTGAGAGTTCAGGGTAAGGAGGGGAGAGGGGGATAGGGGATTTCAGAGAACCAGGCTATGAAGCAATGACACGCAGCGGAAGCAGAGGGCCAAGAAGCCGGTGCCCAGCAGGTCTCCCAGGGCGGTAAGGTAGGGGATGGAAAAGTTGTCTGGGTCCAGACTCCACCTCCACATCAGACGGACAATCAGGTCTGCCATGTACAGAAGGATGCCCACCTGGAAGGAGAACACAAATTCACAGGGAAGGAAGAATAAGGTAGTTATAAGGTAGGTATTGCATGTGTGGTTCTCTGTGCAAAAGCTCTAGCTTGCCTTGAAGTTTCCAAGAAGTGAAATCATTCAAGGTCTAAATGGGTCTGGACAATGCTGAACAGATATGATCTGTGAGACTTGTTTGAACCACCACCATATTGCTCGGATGTCACGATTGCCATGTTTACAGAGAACTTTACTATTGCCAGGCATGACAGAGCTCTTGGCTTGGCATCAAAGAACGTAGCATATATTTTCCAGCTCTGTGTAATGCTAGAAAACAATACAGTCCCACTATGCCGTGTAATGAATCTGACATTTGATGCTAACAGCACAGATCGCAATAGTGTTGAGGAGGTCAGAGAGGTCTTCATCGTACAAGTGTGCTGAACTTTTGGTTCTGGCCTGGAACCAGTCTCTTCTCACCAAGCTGTTGAAACACCAACAGCTGGTGCAGGTAATTTCACAGCTATGCTACAGGTCCCAGCAACCCTTTTTTATGAGACTGTACACAGGTCAGTCGTTTGGTACCTTCTGGTGAGAGGTTTCCAGAAGCAGCAACATGCCATGTGAAAGATATTTATACATTTCTGCACCAATGACGCCAAGACAAATCTGTGTACATATGATGTACTTGCCAACTGAAGCACCTCTGAATCCAAGGGCCACAGAGTTCATGTGGTACTGAGGACACACCTTTGAGCTGTATTGCAACTGCCAGGCTGGTAAAATTTCTGTTCCTGTACTTCTTTTAGGACGTAAGGAGGAACTAAATGCCCACAGTGTGTGTATCAAATGGTGTCCTTTACCTGAAGCAGAGCAGCACACAGGTAGCAGATGGTGAAGGCTAGGGTGATGGGTGCCTCCTCTCCCTGCAGCAGAGAGATGGCATAGAGGAAGACCAGGTGACCAGGGACCACCAACAGCAGCAGAACCCGAGCTGACTTGGAGTTCACCCCTGGGAAACAAACAGACAAGACACATCCATATGCTTTGGATGTCAGAAAATGTTCCTCAACCCTGCCGGATGCCAGGATCACACATGATCCAAATTGCAATGACGTTGCTGCAGACTTCTACACAAGGATCCTGTGGTGCCACCATAAAGAGAAGAAACTTATCAGGCCAGGCATTTTTGTTGCACATCTGATCCACTGAAAAATGTTTCAATACAAAAACTTCACAAAGATTTGGCTCAATTCCTAACAACACATCACCCATTGTAGTTAACACATGCCTTTTCACGAAATAAGTTGAATGAATCCAATTATGCAACAGTTTATCACAACACAGTGCAGCAGTAACAGATTCTCTCATTGGAAATGAATGTACTTTGCACATTAAACACTTTAAGTTTGAAATCAGCTACTGGACATTTGAGAGTTCACTGATTCTGCAGCAGTTACTGTGCATTCAGATCACCATCACATTGCTGTGCCTCTGTCCGATTGTAGATCAGTGATAGGTGGGACTCACAGCAATGTTAGTACATGATTGGCTGCTGAGGGGCATTGCTGCTTGAAAGCTCAGCTGTATGTTTTCTGCACAACAAATGGCGACAAAAGGCAACCATGATCAATATCACTTTCTTGGATTGAGAATAATGCACAGACTTTTGGCTGCTGGTAGTCTCAGAGAGGTCAGAGTTGACAGACCTTTGACCTCGTTATCACTGGTTGCTAGTAAAGTTATCCATCTAGGAATTTAAGCCTTTTCGGCTGTTGCACTCATTATGGCTAAAAGCTTTGGCCGATTGCCTTAACTTCAGTGTAGATGTTCACTGTCTGATATGCATCTAACACGCAAATTTTTGCTCTTTGAACACATCTCAGGGGTTGTGCTTGTGTTACCTGAGCAGAAGAAGGTGATGCACGGGTTGGGCCAGTGCTGCCTCATCTTGTAGGGCAGCACCCCCGGGACACTCCAGCAGTGCAGGTAGGTAGAGATACGACTGGCCTGGATGGCCACCAGGTTGCCACCCACACCTAGACAGGAGGGAAAGACAAAGACACAAATGGCTGGGTGACAGGCTGACTTGATTAAGCCATCAACTGAGAGTGACAGCAAGTGAGTGTGAAAGCATGCGAGCTTGAGTGAAACAAAATAATCGCCTTTAGCCATGTTCAGCCTGGCTGGGATGAGCCATGATCACGATCAGCCGACAGCAATCGAATCCACAGGTTGTGGCTTTGATTCTACCCAAAGAACATCAGGGTTTAGTTGCGTGCGAGAACCACTAAATAACCCACTATCTGTCGCCCAATCGCCATGATTTGCAAGGTAGATATCGATTTCACGTCACCAGCAACTGAAACAGGATGTTCTTTTCCACAAGCGACAGTAAACACGCTGTTTAGAATCAGTAACGCTTAATCCTCTAATGTCGTCGCCTGCCCACAGCTTTGGCCAAGTTATGAAACAAGCCTGGCTTGGTCGCCATCCACCCAGGATCTATGGAGAGTGGGGGCTGCTGTAATAAACCTCGTCGGCCAAGGCACAGCTAAACCCAAGCTAGTGCAGTCACGGCATGTGAAAAGAAAATGTGACAAAGAGAGAAATAGACGGACAAAAGTTCTTCCCAAGACCTCGGAAAGACATGAGAGCGGCGACGCGTGGAAAAGGTATGGAAAGTAAATCAGTCAGACGTTATGCAGTCATATGGTTCTGACAGTGAAATGTGACTCTGGGTGTGTAAAACCGATTAATGTGCATTTCCCTTGGAGACTTGTACAGGACGTAGGGTAGTGACTGACATATGGTGCACTGTCAAGATGGCACGGGATGTATCAAAGGTTTTATCCTCTCAGTCTGGTGCGAGTTGAGCCTTTCTTTCACTCTTTAAAGCCAGATCTCTCCAAAAACCAAAACCCACTATTTTTTAAAAGTCCTCCTTAATTTCGGTGCCGACAAGGATATGTGCGCCTAATTCACTTCATCAAACACCTATCTGAGCGTGTACCTCCAAAACCACTACAGATGTTCTTTTGAGGGATGGAAAAGACTTTAAGTAAAGCATAATACTAGTTTATGCAAGCCAGAGAAGGAAAATGGGAAATTCAGACCAGATTGCCTAATTTAGCATTTAGCAGAGAGAGAGAGAGAGAGAGAGAGAGAGAGAGAATAAGAGAAGCAGCGTGACGATGAAGGACGATAGGCACTGAGACAAAGACAAATGAGAAACAGTGACAGAGAGAGAGAGGGAGAGAGAGACATATCTCTATAGACGTTGAATAACCATGGTACGGTTATTCAACATCTCGTCAGCCGTGCCAGTAAAACACTGGATGTACACCATTAGTGGTTTATATCAGCTTTCCTCCAACTCTTATACTCAGTAGATCTCTCTGCATGCATCGCCTCAAAGCCAGACCACATATTCCAAAGATGTGCTCCTTTTTTTGTATCCATTTCTGGATGTCTCAATGCATTTTCATCATTCTATGGGAAACCGGCCAGTTCTACACATATCTGTAAATAGAAATTACACTCCTGTAGGCTTATAGTTTCTCTCTCTAATTTGGGATTGCAAATCAATCAGGGAGAAAAGGGCCTGCACGCGAATCAAATGGCGAATTAACAGTGAGGGACCCCACATGGGTCAGTTTACAAAACCACTGCACGTATTCCAAAAGTTTGATCTCTCCTCTCTCTTTCTTTCTCCCTCTGTTCCTCATCATCTCCAGTGCCTCTAATCTCTATCTATTCCATGCGTATCAAAAGTCATGGATTCATAATATCATGTAATCCAATTTAAATTATGCCGGTTAGCCTATTAAAGAGTTCCTTTATGTAGGCCATTGTAACTGCCCTCGGTGCAGAATCAGGGCTGTTTAATCCAGGAGAACTGATAGAACTTGGCTTTTTTTTGTGCTTAGTCCTGAATTTTATGCATATTTTGTAAATTGTGTGGGTGTAAAAATGAGAATGGTAGGTTGCATTGGGAATGGGGCTGCACTGCAATGAAAGTTAAAGTGATGGTGCTGACTGCTTTTGACAATAGCACACTCCTGAAACATCTAAGAAACAATGCAAATGATGAAGTTGCACAAGCTAGTATGAATAAATAGCTCTACAGACCTATGCTATACTGTAAATGTGTTTGTAAAGAAAAGCACCGTCCTTGTAACACATGCCCATTGCCAGGGCACTAAGGCTACTCCTTGTTTTTAGTCGCTTGTCATGTCGGTGACCTACAGAATGAAACTTATTCTAACTTTGCAGTATTCATCTTACCATTGATGACTGGCGTGAAGACAGCCATGCCCTCAAAGTTGGGATCACTCACAGTCTTGTCCAGTATAAGGCCTCCAAAACTGGAAATCAGAAGCAAAGTCACAATCTGAACAACTTTTGACTTTTGGCAGGACTGCAAACCTAGTGTTAACTACACATATCTTATTAATCAATCAAAAAACTAGCACTGATCCTGCACAGTCCCATTTGTGGTGAAGACAGTGTTCTATTTCCTTCTTCCTGACACCTTACAAGTAACCTTCCTAATGTTGTACCATGTTTGACTGTACGTAGCAGAGAAATATACTTAGGCTGCCTTCCTACACAATGTGTGAGCAGTGAGTGTGATCACACTGCTTTTTCTTAACAGTTTAAAAGAAATTGAAAAGGGAAAGGAGGAACCACTGTAGGTTTCCTTGAAATCGACCAAACCAAGGAACCTTAAAAATGCTACAGTGCTACCTTGAAAATATCCCTTCGTTCCTGTCTAGAAATACATCAAAAGGAGGCTTCTTTAAGGGTGAGACAGGCAGGTAGATATACATGCTGTGACTGACGTTGACTTTATTTAAATGAGATTTCTGCCTCTGCTTTCTGGCTCACTGGTTGATCAGTTAGCTTAATCTTCTCTGTGGAGAATACAGTACCATAGGCTACCAGGCTAGCTGGTTAACCTTAGCAATTAAACCATTAGCAAACAAAGTTAGTAGTACATCACTGTATCCCAGCAGAACAGGAAAACTAACAGACAAAGAAGACAGAGGTTTATTATTCTGCAGTTATGTGATATAGTTGAGACTTCAATGCATAACAAGAGGATCATGGGAGCCTAAAATAGCAGTTTTAAATGTGAATACTGATATATTGTCACAGAAAAGTGTCTCACTTCCTTTTTCTTATGAAACCCATTTTATTCATGTCTGGGAGTTTCCTATCCCATTCACTGTAAGTTTTATTGTCTATATGTGCTTTGTAACACAGTTTCAAATATATAAACTCAGTTAGATGATACATTATCTGTGGGTGGGTGTGGGCTTTTCGACATCTCTGTGGATGATACAACAAATTTATCTGCCCTGTGAGTGTGTGTGTGTGTGTGTGTGTGTGTGTGTGTGTGTGTGTGTGTGAGTCTGTATCTGTGTCTGTGTGTATGTGTACCTGCTGATGGACATGGCTACAATGACAGGCTGCCATCCTGAGCGGAGAACCTCCCTGATCTGAGGGCTCTGCCGGGCCACCACCACCCACAGTGGGATCAGAGCCAGGAAGACCACACACACCAGTGGCGACAGATACCACACATCTGCGGGACAGTGACGAAATGGTGAATAAACTGTGAATAAACTGCTGAATGACCTCTTGTCGGTGATCATTACAGGGTAAAATATGACACCTATATGAGCAAAATCAACCTATCGATAAGCTACAAGGTCAGACATACTTAAGGGGAGAGGGACCATGCACACACATTCATACATATGTCTCTGTCTGAGAAAAGGAAAGGACCAGGGCATTCAACATGCAATCCTGACTGCTGCTGCCATCTTGTGTTCTGGAAACCAGCATGACAAGCTCAAAAAGGTTTGACAGAGCCACAGAGGCAGCACAGCAGCCACCATTATGTCCTATGATGTTCAAAATGTTCCCTACTGTTTAATGGTGCTATATATCAAGACTGACATTTCACCGTTCCATGCGAATGATATCACCGTGATACGACACACCCCAAATATTAATAAAGTTCATACACCATTTTTGTTTGGCATCTATTTTCTTTCCATTTCAGCTAAATCTCAGGGTAATCGCGAGCTCCCTTCATAGTACACCAGTGTAGCACAGTATGCTGGCTGTAGTCTGATATAACGCAACAAAACAACAGAGACAGCACATTGGAGCGTGTGAGGAATAAAGTGCTGCACGTCCCAAAAGTCTGTGCAGCCGTTCAAATTTTGTAGTTATCTGGAGAAAATTGCCTAATCCACATGTGCTAAATTGGAAGAGACTTCTCCAAACAGCCCAACTGCTGGCATCAATGGTATAAATTGAAGAGCGTGAACACTTACGCAACCAAAGTGTGTTTGTATTCCAGTTCAGTCAACCGCCAAAAAATGAATAGCCTTTTGTTTCTACTTTGATTTTGCTGGTTACTGCATCCGGACAAAAGTGAAATGAGTCTAATTTAATAGGTTTCAGGCTTCAGGGAAATAATAACTAGAGGAGCTGAATGGGTGTGTAGCCTTTTCGGTTACGACTGTATGTAACTTAGCAATCTGTCTGCAGTGTTTTGCTAAGAAAGCTGCTGGCTGGCATTTGTCTTTGTGCTATGTGCCAAAGGTGCAGATGACATTTTCAGAAGTGGACATACTCTACCTGGAGATGCTCTTCTGGCTGCTGATACATGACTCTCTGTGATGTGCTACATTCTTACCTATGTATTCATACAGCGTGCTGCCGACCCCAGCCAGCAGCGACAGGGTGATCAAGTCGCCAAGACTGGCAGCGATGGGCGTGGCCACGTTGTCAGGGTTGATCCCCACCTTCCTGGAACCGATGATCACTCCGATCATCACCAGGCCTAGAGGGGAAGGCACAGTGAGGACAGAGAGGAACAGATAGAGGGTGAGGAGTTAGGGTGAAAGGATAGAAAGAGCCAATGGGAGGATAAAAAATGGAAAGAGAAACATAACTGTCACCAAGTTGGACTTAGAACCACATGGTGTATGAACTCAAAAAAGGTAGAAAAGTAGAGCAAATTTAGCCACTCCTGGAGGCTTATGGATGATCTCAAATCCAGCTTTACTAGTACGACCAATGTCGTACCAATGTGTTTTGGCAGAGAGTCTTCATTAGGGCTACATGTTGAAGATAAAGTATCATCTTAAGTATTTTTTATGTAACCCCGATGAAGGTACAGAGTTACACGAAAACACATCAAGAGATGCACATTAAGAGATCTCTTCAACAGTTGTGATCACATCTGTCTGTCACAAATATCGGTGGCATGAGTATGTATAGAATATGCTTTGCTAACTTAGCGATCAAGGCTAACTTACCCCAATTCATATTGAGAAAAAGTGAAAAACTGTTCTTAAAACTTAGCTTAAAAGTTGTGAATACTTCACCAGCATATACTTTGGTAAAATAACTGTTTACTCTATTAAAATCTTGTAAAATTCACACATTTATAGGCCTAAATGTGCTCTGTGGTCAAAGCTGGAGGAGGTTTTTGGATCCACTTGTAATTCCCAAGTGCTCCATTGACAAGTAAGTGGCCTAGCAGGAGCTGGCTGATTAGTTTCGGCATGCCCTCTGTTTCGTGTAAGGCAGCTTTGAAACAGATTTGGTGTTAATGTTAAATTAAAGTGATTAAATACAGTAAAATGGTAATTTTAGCAAATATATGCGCCAGCCAAGTATTTACAACATGGATATACCCATGCGTAGCAGCTTTCAACTTTCACTGAGCAGTTTTTCAACATGAATGGAAGTAGGGTAAGGTGCCCTGAGTGAAATAGGGTAAGTTAACCTTGACTTCTAAGCTACCAATTCACATTCTGTGTTGACGGATGGTACTGGTATTTGTGACAGCCAGATAGTTAATGACTGTTGACAAAAATTTGAAATAGAACCGGCATGGTTCTTTAAATAACTATAATCTCTTTGTCATGGAATGCTGATGAAGGCTTTCTGCCGTTACTATTTCTGTACCAAGGCAGTTTATGGAAATAATCCATTGGGCTCCAAGATTGGCTGAAACTTTCTTCCTTTCTACAATGGAAAAAAAAGGAAAGACAGGAGAAATTAGCAAGAAACACAGCAAACTGTGGAGCACAGGCAACAGAAGAAAAGAAATTTATTGAAGAATATGAAAAATGGCAAGCAGTAGGGAGAGCTAAATTGGGAAGAAAGGCTCTCCCTGATGACAGTGTAATCTCCCACAGAGCTCTCAGCTGTTTGAGTTACTTCCCTCTGGGACAAGATCCCATACTTCAGGGCATTAATGGAGAGGATAAATAATATAGACTATGCTACAATTATCTAGAGGAAAGGGTGGACAATCAGGATATGTGTACACTCAAAAATGTAAATTCTGGGTCACTTTTTCGAAGACAGTCTTTTTTGATGGTGCTTGTTTAAACATGTACGTCACTTAAGACCCATACTCATTCATGGTCTTTTTCCGATGTGGAATCCATCAAAAGACAGTTCAGAGTTTATCTCCTGTCGTACACTCGGCAGTTTGCAGGTGACCTCGAGATATAGTTTAGCTGGACAACATTCATACCTTACCTTTTACTGTTTACATATGCATGCACATACATAATGTATACATGCTGAAAATGGATTTCAATATCTATGCACTTCACTTCCTCTCCTCACATCCTTTAAAACTGACTGTGAAAACCTCGCCGTGCTTGCTCCCCATCCAGGACTACACTGAAAAATCCATTCCTTGGCATGTGTTTTGTGGTTGGGTCTGTGTGGTCATTACACTGTTGGCATATGTGTATTGAAGACACATTTTATTTGTTGATGTTGTGGTCAAATAAGTCTCTAACCACCTCTAAGACTGTTTGGGTAATCAGATCTTTCAAGCATCTTGGGTGCACTTACATGTTGATTTTATGCGTTTTTGCTCTATGCAGTTGCACAAAGTGATCACCCACTATTTCAATGCCAGGAAGACTCATTCAAATTACAAGTATTACATCAGCAAACATAATACCTGGTTTCCAATTACTGGAAACCTGAAACAGGAAAGAGCTAGTCTTGCGTCTCAGCACTACTTTGTTCCCTGCAATGAAATAAGAATAAGCTGTCGTGCCTGGTAGAGCGAGTCTAGAAAATAATGGACATACCAAGCCAAATAATGGATAAGCTGAATCTTTTTTGGAGCACAGGCTGACAATTTCCACCTCTGATTTACACTTTCCTTGGCCATTTCCGTTATCTAAGGTTCCGTTTTAATGGGTTGCAGACAAAAGCCAGGTTGGAAATGGTCATTATTACCTTAAAGTTATACTCCAACATTTTGGGCAAAATACCCTTTTTCCGACTTACCCAGATACCATTTTCATCTCTGTAGGTCCACTGCTTTGGTTCCTATGGACAGCATTTTGTGTTAGCTTAGCATAAAGACTTAGAGTCTACAGGAGTCTTTAGCCTAGCTCCAAAGAGACTCCAAAGCTGTCTTATTTAAACAATGCATCACGTGTATTTGAAATCCACATCTTGGAAACGAGAGTTCTGTAAAAAATGAGAGTTGTATAAAAAAAATAAAAAAAAAGATTACCCATATTTTCAGCGGTTATAGTTCCAAGACGTGCATTTCAAATTCACGATACATTGTGTAAATAAGAGAGCTTTGGTGTTTTTGTAAGGTTTATTTTTTCACTTTGAAGGAGCTAGGCTAATGACTCCTGTAGACTTCAGGTCTTTGTGGTAAGTTAACACGAAATGCTACCCATGGGAACTGAACCAGTGGACGTACAGAGGTGAAAATGGTATCAAACCTCTTGTCTCAGTCTGGGTAAGTTGGAAAAAGGGTATTTTGCCCAAAATGGAGTATTCCTTTAACCTCTCCATCCTCAAAAGGCTTAACTCATCCGAGGACAAGAGTACATATGAGGACGATCAGTTTAATTCAACTGGGATGCAAAATGATGCAAGCGTCCAAAAAGTTACCAACCTAAGGAGAGAGCAGCTACGAAGGCGGTGATGATACTGCTGGCACACAGGACAGCTGCCTGGTCCAGTTCAACTCCTCCTCTAGAAACCGCCCCCAAACACACTGCTGCCACTGCCGCTAGGAAGCCCACGACTGTAGCCTGAGCCTGCAGATGGAAAGAGGCAGAGCACATTGCTATGAGATTCAACTAAAACATAGAGAAAGAGCAGTAGAAGAGCAAGGGAGGAGAGGGAAGAATGTAACATATGGCCAATCTATCCAGTGCGCTGGTGATTTGTCAGTTTTGAAAATTACTGACATTGTGATGAATCTGTGGTGTACCAAATGTTTTCTGTTCTTTCTTTCATGATTAGATCCCCACCGTAAATGAAATCAAAATAACCATCATTGTCCCCATCCTCGTCAGTTGCTTAAGTTCTGGGACAGTAGGCTGATGCTAATTTTGCTTCTGTGTATCATCTATAGCATACTATCGTTTTTAGTATTAAAAGAGAGAACACTGCAAAGTGTGAAGGAATGTAAAGGAATCCAATGGCTTTGATAAAGACTGTCAAATAAATAGTGCGGTCAGAATATTTTCGAGATTGAACATTCTTTCACTTTCAACACAACCAGCTTCCACAGTGCTCACTTTTACTCAGGTCCCTCCTCGAGTCACTGAGAAACAAGCAGGTCCCCAGCAAACAAGAGGTTAACACAAACCTGGCTTTATTTCTCCACCAGTGATAACAAACAACAGAGGCGGAGTCAGAACTCAAGATTAATTATCCTGTGCTTGTGTTATATCAGAGCCCTGCACAAAAGCCCATGTCCCATTTGCAATTACCATTAGCAGGCTAATGGGACCAGTTTTTCCCAGTCAGCAGCTCATATTTCCTGTAAAACTGACATGGCAGGGATGCAGCACTAGAGAGAGAGACTTCGCCTGTGTGTGTTTTTTCATGTTTGAAACACCTGGCATGAACTGTGAAACGCTGATCATTCACTAAGAAGCATCTGGTCAAGAATGGTACATAATGTATATTTTGCTTTTTGGCAACTCAACAATTTAGTGGAGTAACAGACTGCATTGGCAGTATACTGTAGTTAAAGGAATAATCCAATGTTTTAGGCAAAATACCCTTTTTCTGACGTACCCAGACTGAAACAAGACATTTTCACCTCTGTACGTCCACTGGTCTCAGTCTGGAAAAGTCAGAAAAAAGGGTATTTTGCCCCAAACTTTGGAGTATTCCTTTAAATAGCTTATAACAGATAACATCTTCCCACATGTGTTACCTGTATAAGTGCCAGGTTGCTGCACACCATGGTCCACTGTTTATCAGGGTCATCCATCTGACCTGTATTGGCCTAAATATACAAAGAGTAAGAGAAAAAAAGTTCAGTTGTATATGGCTTTGCAAATGAAGACATACAAATAGTTATGTTTAAGTTATAATTATGTATGGTTACTCACATTGTATATTATATAAACATACAGAGTATTACTCAGACAGACAAGGAGCGATATGGTGAGTCTGAATGTTAAAAGTACTTGATTTCGGAGCTGGGTAAATCATGAATTAATCAAGCCCCATTCAAATCTGTTCATTGAAGTTACTAAGTTTTACTATTAGTATCAATTTACTTTTCATTTATGGCATCAAAAGGTATTGATGGGTATTGAAAAACCCTTCAAAGTCTTAATCAAGTTGAAAACACAAGTTTCTTCTTGATTATGGGAATTTGTCAAGACAGAATGAATTGAGCATTTTCTGACTCTGTTTAGAAAAGTGAATGACATGCACAGATGTTAAACAGGAATTGTGTTCTCTTGGATAAAAAAAAAAAAGTGCTCTCATTCAACAAACACAGGACTTCAAGAAGGTGCCATGTTAGGACCAATAACTGGAGGTATTTCTAATGAGATGCAGCCCTACTTACAGCAGTGGAGAGCCGAGCAGCCAGGGTCATCTCCAGGTTCCCTTTGAGTCCAACTAGCGCCGGCACCAGGATGAACAACTCAGTGATGACCTTGAAGACCTCCCAGTGCTGAAACACACACACATGGGAAATTACATATTGTATGGACAGAGATGCATACAAGCATGCAGGTGCAAAAACACAGAAGCAAATGCTAGGAAACCATGACCATTCATCACCATTGTCACCGTTCTTTCTCACCAGTATCGTCAACATCGTCGCCACTACAGTAACAACTCGAGCCTGCAGAGCTTCTCCTCATCAGCTGCATTATCACAACCATCACCAGTTTGGAGTGTTTTCCAAATTAATGAATTACTATTAATAGTTGTAGTAGTAGTAGAAGCAGTAGTAGGGGTAGTAGTTGTGGTAGAGGTAGTAGTAGTAATATTATTATTAGTAGTGGTAGTTTTGGTAGTATTACAAGTTGTAGTAGTAGTAGTAGTAGCAGTAATAGTAGTGATAGCAGTAGTCAAAGTAGTAATGTGATAGTAGTAACAGTAATGAAAGTTGTAGTACTAGTAGTAGTAGTAATAACTGCAGTTGAAGCACTATTACTACTAGTAATATTCTGAACTTCTTAACACTAGTAAAGACCAATGGATCTTGGACCGCTAAACATCAAAACACTGGCTTGTCAGAGTAATGTGACATTTTGAAAGCTGATACTTCTCAGTTCTAAAATTAAAAGCAGCAGTTAATTGATGGCACTTGGCCTTTCATCACCAGCACCTTCGCAGTGCCTCTGCAGTTAAATAAGAACATCACATATTCTACACTAACCTATTAGCCTAGTTTCCTCGTTTCTGCATCTCTGAGCATTTGTGAGACGCCACGCCATACTGCACAGGTTCGCGGAGTTTAGAGACATACAGTTCGCAGAGTCCACAGCATATTTTCTCACTACTACTCCGGTCGGCAGTCCCACGCCGGCTGAGATCTTTAAATAGACGCATGTATAAAAGAACAGCTCCTCTGCCAAGACGGATGGGAAGCAGAGGCAGGGAGATAGGAAAGGCTGGGAGGAAGGGCTCACTGAGCGGACTGGTGATGGAAGGATGGAGAGATTGGAGTTTTAGCTAAGCAAACATTTCTTAGCTGTAGAGCTCATCTGCATTAGCTTAGCATAAAGACTTGAAGTCCTCAGGCGCCAGTAGCCAAGTTCTGTCAAAGTGAAAAAATAAACCTTACAGCAACTCCAAAGCTGTCTTATTCACATAGTGTATCATGGGGGTATTTGAAATACAAGTCTTGGAATTTTTTTAAAAAAAATAATGGTTGTTCTAGGAGAAGTTACATGGTAGGAACTATAACTGCTGAAAATATGTGTTCATCAGTTGTAGTTCCTACCATTTAACTTCTCCTAAAACGCCTCTCGTTTTTAAAACAAACAAACAAGACGTGTATTTCATTACCGTGTGTCACACATCGTACATTCTGTAAATAGGACAGCTTCAGAGTTGCTGCAAGGTTTATTTTTTCTCTTTGACTGAGCTAGGCTAATGACTCCTGTAGACTTCAAGTCTTTATGCTAAGCTAACACGAAATGCTACCCATAGGAACCAAACCAGTGGACATACAGAGGTGAAAATGGTATCAAACATCTCGTCTCATTCTGGAAAAGTCGGGAAAAGGGTATTTTGCCCAAAACGTTGGAGTATTTCTTTAACCCTGTAGCCCTCTGAATAACTTCTAACTTCTGTAATCCACTTGAGTGCCTGGACCTAGACTTTTTGTGCCACTATCAATTTATTCTGTGGACACAATTTTCCTCTTTTCTTTTTTAAACTAATAACATCATTTCTGAGGGGGCTGTTTAAAAGGAGGAAAGAATGGAGGTGAGGCAGGAGGAAGAAGGGGGGAAGACTGGTGATGATGCACGAGGGCAACAGGGGACGTGGGGGAGGATACTGTAGAGGATGAAGGGATGAATGGGAAGACAGAAAGAAGAACAGAGAGCAATAGAGAGATCGTGTGTGTGTGTGTGTGTGTGTGTGTGTGTGTGTATGTGTGTGTGAGATGAAGTAGGGGGTGGTCTATTTATAGTCACTGTTCTCAAGTCCTGGACTGGTTGGTCTAGCTGACGGCTGTCATATCAGGAAGCTATCTTGGGACATGGCCCACTTCTGTTGCAATGCTGCTGTGCTTGAATCTGATGGGCTAGAACCCAAGATAACTCCACGTGTGTGTCTCTCACCAACATGAAGTTATGGATATATACTGTTGTTTTAACTGGAAGTTACTGTAAAATATGCCATGCATTGTACTGAGAAAGACCCATGTAAATAAACGCTATTATTGCTATTACTCTAGTTAATATGTAGAATCATCATCATCATCATCATCATCATCATCATCATCATCATCATCAATATATCCATTTCTCTATTTGCAGAAAAGAGTTTATCTTTTTAAACTGACATACAGTAGATATAGAATTACAATGAACATAATATAGAGGGTAGTATCAAACTGAGTTAAGTTATATGATGATACAGTATTGAGTCCTTTAAGGGAAAAAAAGCTACAGCTAAAATCGCCATCATTGCATGGCAAAATACAGAAGAAAAACACACGCCTGATCTCACCCCGGCACTTTTACATTTCTTAGAATTAGCAGCTGCGTCATATCTTATTCAAAATAAATTATTCAAATAAGAACACTTTTAGCTGCACCAGATGCAACCTAAAAAAACCTCCTGCCATTGTTAAAACTGGCTATATAGCAAACATTTTCTTTATCTGTCTGTTGCCTCTCATGTCTGCTCTGATTCCTTTCTTGTATGTAGCACTTAGCAGGAACAAGGAAGTTTCTTGTACTTGCTCTCTCTCTCATCCTCCGACGCCTTATTATATTAACTGTTAAATTGTATCCCGAGGCTGCCCCCCTCTCTGTTTTTTTAATGTGTCCATTTTTATTCATCTGTGCACTCATTCCCTATCTCTGCTTCTGTCTGTCCTTCCATCCATCCATCCATCCATTAATCCATTACTGGTTTCCATTAGGGATCCATACTAAGATTCAATATTGGTTTATAAAAGCCAGTATTTTGTATAGAAGCTGCCAACAGTCAAAATTTTGTGCTGATTTTCAATATCTTTAAATTTGACAATTTTTATGCCCACAATTGCAAGTACTCAATGTTTTTCCTGGAAATGTATTGAGAGGAAAAGGGAGGGGGGTAAAGTCTTTGAAACGGCATATGGACCATCATGGTGCACTAAAACTCTCCACTGAAACCCAGACCAATGAGTTCTTGAACAGCTAAAAAATAAAACATACAAAGTAAATAAGATTTGATTGCAGGTTTTCAGACTGTTTTCCATGGCTCTAGTCAGACATGAAACTCCATTATAACATATGGACAACACTCACTGGCGGATATTCAATATTTCATAAAAGGCCAATGTCGGTCTAACCCTAATCAATACTTGCGGATACCAAATGATGCCACCTGAGACCATTCTCAAACCCAGCACCAGGTGAAGTCGATCTCTCTCTGTAGCCATCCATTTCTAACTTCACTTCTCTCTCCAACTCCATCGATCCACTCTACCATCAGGCCATCTATCTGTGTACTGACCTATCTAACCATCGATTCATCCATTCAGTTATAGCAAACTGTTTTCCTCAAGTTACCCTGCTTGTCCTAGGTCAATCCATCTAACCATTCACCCATCCACCCATACATATACCCATTTGTTGATCTCTCAATAGATCTAACCACACAAAAATCCCACAAATGGTTTTCCTAGGGTATTCATACTTGTATGAGGTTCATTACGATGCCAGCAGAGACCAATCCAAGTCCTGACACCAGGTATGGCACAATAACCTGGGCGGCAATGAGCCAGGAGCTCTCTGGTAGGAAGCCATGCTCTGAGCGGATCAACTTCCAGGTCACCCCGCGTAACTTGCTGCCCTGGTAGCGCAGCTCCAGCTCCAGACGAGTCACCACCATGTTGAACGAGGGGTTACTTCAGCAGTCAATTCGTGAGGCAACTTGGTTAGCCCATGGTAAGCATACGCACAGTGTGTTCAGATGAGGAAAACAAAAATAACTACGTCTGAAGTCAAATGAACTTGGCCTGACCTGGTCTTGCAATCAAGGGACAGGCAGGAGGAATAGTGAGGAGGGAAGCAATCAATGTTTTTGTCCTTGGTTCAAAAAGGCCAAGGGCAAACGTTTCCAGCAATCACTCTGGTCCGTCTTGAAAAACTGAAATGCTTTGCGTGGTTGATCCAGTTTGAAAGTATTATGAAGACGATCCGTTTGAAATTACAGGTGTTTTTTGAATCATTCTTGACCAGTCACCAAAAAACAATTGGGTTATATTAACTCCTTGACCCCAGAAGACAATTGAAGAAAGTAATTATACATAATGAACACTCAGCTATTGCCAGTTATTCAAGTCTTCATGAAGTAAAAGAGACAGAGATTGTTTTTCTGATTTTTGTTTGCTCAAACACACCTTTCTCAAATTAAGAGGACCAAATCAAAGAGGGCAGTGGAGCATGATATCTTTGGCCCTGTGGGGAGTGAGTCAGTGGTGATGAGGTGTCCATTTGTCAGCAGCAGCAGGGCACATAATCGCTCACACCACTTCTAATTCACAGGTCACAATGTTCTCTGTAGGTCTGACTTACTGTCTGACATAACTAACCTCAGACAAGTAGCTTTTCTCTTAAATCCAGCGTGGCTTTTCCCTCAAGTGAAAGAGGACAAGAATGAGCGCTGCGTAAGCTATCCCCTTAAAACATCTGAAGGTGAAGACGAAGGAGGCTTAATCCTTCTCTTCATCACACCCAGAGATGGACAAGGTTACTCAGAGGCCAAACCATTATTGTGAATGACAGTGTGTCTTTAACTGGCCTGCCTTTTTAAGTAAAGGTTAGTAAGAAGGTCTCTTTCTCCTTTGACCACTCAGACAAGTTTAAGATAGTGAACCTTACAATGAAGAGCTCACATTTCAAGGCTAGAGTTCTCTTGATCTAGTCCAGTCAGTTTGATGTGCTCCAAAATCCACTTGATGCAGTCCTGTCCTTTAATGTAGTTTAGAGTTAGCTGAATCTAGTCCTTAGTCCATTTGATCCTGTCTTAAATCCAGCTTGTCTGTTCCAGTAAAAAGGCACTGGTGGTTAGCCTTACCCAGAAGGCCTTTGATATCTTTGATAGCCGGATCACTGATAGGAGCAGGAAAATGATGAAGAGTCCACGAGGTCCTGTGAGTTAGAAGCAGCAGGATCCTTTTGCCTGAAGTCTCGTGCTCCTTCTCATTCAGACAGCTGCCTTTTGGCAGGCTGACAACGAAGGTGAAAAGGAAAACAAAAAGGGCTCCATGATGGCAGGAACGAATCTAAAAGGTCCGCTGACAAGACGCAGCAGCCAGCATCCAGCAGGCTGGAGTGCCTCTTTCTATCTGTGAGTGTGCTCTGTCTCATTTCAGCATCAGGGGAGTCCTGCTCTGCTCTGCTCTGTCGTGACGTAGCAGGGAAAGAGGGAGGGCTGTCTGCACTGCCTGACATGCAAACTCATTGAGGGAAATGACCGGCTTAGCATCTGATACTTCAGCTCTCTCCTTTATGCTATTTCTTGCTGCGTGTCTATCTCTCTCTCTCTACCTTTCCCGCTACGTGTGCCCTGTCTCCTCCTCCTGTTTTCTCTCCCTCAGGCTAGGTGTTGCTGCGTGCCTCCCTCTCTCTTTCTAACCTCTCTCCCTATCGTGACTCATTCTCTCTCTCGGTTTATGATCCATTCCTTCCATCCCTACCTCCCTTCCACCTGCTGTATTTGCTTTTTGGTGCTGTCACGGGCCGTGATACAAACATACGACTGATTTGATTTCAAGAAGCCTGCCTGAACTAAAATATCAATTTCAAAGCAATGCTGATGTCACACGATCCCATAAATCACTGTGACATTTTCTTTTCACCCTCTGAATACACAAACAAACACAAACCACATTTGCCTTGCCATTTTCTGTCACTTTCATTTCCATTATTATTGATTATTGTTTAAGTATTGTTGTTTATGTGCCATTTGTCTTGTTGAGACTGGATTTTGTTTCCCGATTAATTTGTATATCAATTCATTTCACTTTTTCCCCACAATGCTGTTGGCATTAAGAGTCAAATTCAGGTACAGTAAATCAGTAAGGTATAGGCAAAAAATTTCATTCCTACATACCACTGTCACACTAACATGGTTAACAGTACCTGGGAAAAAAATTAAGCAATGTCTAATCATTATCAGGAGGGTAAAGTTGTATCATCTTAACATCTTTGATATGAATCTCATACAAGTTGCACATTAAAAACTGGTTGAATTTGGCCCTTCCACATTCTGTGTCTTTCATCAGTATGGATTCTTCAGTTACAAACTTGTACAGTGCATAAAGCCTTGGGCCTCTCATTGACTGACCAATTACGGCCATTTTGTTTACACTTTTACCAACCCAGACACAATTCACTGGGTATTACAATGATCAACAGTCTAGAAGTTCAGAGAGACGGCTGGTTAAGGCCCCAGTGTCCAATTCCAGACTTCTTTCTGGAAGCATCAGAAACATAATTGTGTGCTGTGGCCAGTGTTGCAATGTGGTTACAACTACTCTGGGTGACACTGAGTTACCAATAAGACCATGTAGGGCAACAATGAGATGTTTGGCATGGTATTAAAGATATAAACAACAAATATAAGCAACAAACTCAAAAAGAATGCAGTCAGTGCATGTAGGGTATTGTAGGATAGAACACGCAGGACATAAGAAATAGGCGAGAATGTAGGCTGCAGGATGTAATATGTACAGTGTGAGGCATATGATGTAACATATAGGAAGCAGCCTCATCACAGAGTTTAGCAACAGAATGTAATACGACTCACACAAGGCATCCAGACATCAAGATTTGGTCCCATCGCAAATTGTGATACGACTTACATAACAACCACAGGCTATCATAAAAAGTCTGTTCGCCTCTATTCCTTTATCTCCCTCCCGTGTCCTTCTGTGTCCCCTGTGCTTTGGTGCACACTGCCGAGCCAAACTCATGACTAATCCACTAGCGTCAGACGCAGGAGGGCAAGATACTATAGAGGGGAGGATGGAGGAAATACTGATGAGCAACAGGGGGAGAGAAAGGAGAAGAGGCCGGGGAAGGAGAGAGGAAGAGAGAGACAGGAAGATGGAGAGTGGGGGAAAGAGAGAGAGAAAGATTGGAAGAGACGTAACATGTTCCAGCTCATCATAAAGCAGACAGCAGTGTGTCTGATTGCTTAAAGCCCTGCTGGCTGCAAACCAAATGCCAGGGACGCCTGGCAGAGGACAAAGACACAACCAGTCTACACACACAAACACACACACACACACACACACTCACAGGTAACATAATACTCCCTTTGGCGGCCATATTGGAGGTCTTGGAGGTCCTCAGTTCTTAAGAAACAGCAGGTGAGAACAACTGTTTATGTTTCTAAGCAAACAAGTTGTCTGCGTCAAAAGAACTGAATAGACAGTTAATTTCTATGCTGTTTTTGACTGGAAACCCATCATTTCATCACTAATACATCTGACTTTGTGACCATTTTGTGTTTAGTCAACGTCAGCTTGTTAGCTAGCTAACTATAGCATTTGGTCTGCTAACCATCACTGTTTGTTAAAAATTCCCACTCAGGTATACTGTTGACATAATGGCTTATATTATTTTATTTGTATTGATCTTATTTGTAGCATGCTTAAATGGCTTATGTGTTCTTCTACCTGACTATCTAATGACCAATGTTCATTGCTTGTTCTTTTAACTGTCTGCCCAGGGACTACAGATGAAAACTAGCCTTATTGGCTAATTCTGACACATTTTCTTTGAATGTGTACTATCCCTGTCAAATAAACAAATAAACTAAACTAAACTAAACTCATAAGTTGTTTTCAATGGTCAAAGATACACTCAAAGCACCCTGTGGAGTCAAACTGCCTTCTCTGAACTTTGTTTGATTATTGAAGCATCAAAAGTGGACTAGCATGGCTGTTTTTGCTGTCGCTGGAGCAGCAGTACAAAAGGAAAAAAGAATATAAGACTGTAGGTGTATAACAGGCTACCGAATTTATATCAAGATAAAATATATCACTCCACTAGCATCCTAGTAGATGTAGTACCATATAAACCCTAATGAAAATAAGGAAGCTTGTTAGATTTTTTGCTAAATTAGCTTGCTGGCTTGTTAGCATGCTAACAGTTTGTGCAGTTTATCTGAGCTGACTGTGTTTTGGAGTCAAGACTAAAGTTAAGGACAAATCACTGAACTGCAAGAAAATATCCATCATAAGAAGTCATTTAGGCTCATCTTCAGTATTTTTTTTTTCTTAAAACAAGGTAAAAAAAAAAAAAAAAAAAAAAAAAACTCCATTCTG
>OMKZ01042167.1:17179-30561 GCA_900302535.1 Neoniphon sammara | reverse complement strand
GACAAAGGCAAACAGATAGATAGATAGACAGACAGATAGATAGATAGATAGATAGATAGATAGATAGATAGATAGATGTTCATGGCTGTAAAACTTTTTTTAAGACCTTAATTAGACTCCTTCACTGATTCCCCATTTGATAAGATGTGTGACTCACTTTTCTAGTAGGTAAGAAGCAAAATAAAAGTTGAATTCAACTCATTTTCACAGTCCTTGTAGTCCTTGGATTCCAACTTGTGAGTCACTGTGTATCATTATTGTTTGAAAACAAAGATGAGTGTAATCATGATGAGTGTAGGACTATGGATGACTCATATCATCCATTCATCTAAAGCCAAAGAGCAGTAACAGAAGTGAAACTGATAAATTACTTAAAAGTGTAATTTCCTGTTGTAATACAGTGACTGCTGGCACAGAAGTGAACTGTATGTCATTTAATATCATTTACAGGTGTAAGTATTGTTGATGTGAAAGCCAAACCCTTACTGATCTTCTGATTTTATATCTCAGAGACAGCACTGCTGTTTGTCTTTGTGGGGCTGGATATTGCATTACCATGGCTGCTGTTGTGTTAAAGTGACAAGTAATTAAAAAGTCTGAAGCAGGCGTTGCTGGAAATGAAGACGCACGCTCAGTCGAGGTGCACTAAGTAACTTAAGGTTGAAAAAACACCTTACCTCAAGAGATTAGTTTCTGTAATTGAAGCTCATCCTTACCTTTTTGTCTCCAGGCTCCGTAAAGCTGAGCGTGTGTGCAGCTGAGCCCAACGCCTGCTCCTGGGAATAACTGATCTATGAAGACGACAGTTTGCGTGTGTGTGATTGATAGGTGTGTGTGTGACTGCTTGCTATGTGTGCGTATGTGTGTGTGTGTGCTGTACCTGTGTTTGTGTGTACGCAGTATGTATATCTATGTGCAGGCCGTGTGTCTGCTGCGCCCTCGTGAAGTGCCAGGCATGTTTGCCCGTGTGTGTTTGCACTTGTGTGTGTGACGGTGTGCCTGTGCAGTATGCGTGTCTGTGTGTGCGCAGTAAGGGGCACCGTCTTGAATTTCATGCTATTGGCAGATAAGGATATCCCCCCTCCTGTCTCTCCCCGTCTGTCTCTGAGGCTGGTGACAGCAGCAGGCAGCTACAGCTCTTTCCCTTTTCCAACTATAGGATAAATATACAGGAGAACCATAATAATAAATAGTAATGTATGTATAGAGGTGCTTTTCTTAAACTTAATCTTAGGGCTCAAATAAATTGTAAAATCTTTTGTTCGACAAGCCAGATTCAAAAGTATCTTCGGTTTTGTCCCCCAGATGCATACTTTCAACCAGAGAAAGAAAAAGAATGACTGGTTTCTTCATCACCATTGATCTCTGTAACAAGTAATTTGCTGACTGAAAAAAAAGTAATTTAGGCTCATATTCAGCCTTAAAATCTTTATTTTCTCATAAGTAAAACATCTGCCGATGGGGTGAGATAATTCCACTTGTGTCCAATGCAGTTTCATTTGTTTCACTCCCTTTGCTTCAAGTGATTTTATCTTCAAATAATGTGGATTAGTCCACTAGTACTGAGATACTGTTACTTGACGCAAGCAAATTATCCAAACAGATTGTTTTGCTTTGGAAGCAAGTTTAAGTATCTCACCCCATTAGTGGAATTTTTTCCCTTTCTTCGAAGGAAAACAATATTTTATGACTCTTCTAGACTAAATGACTTGTCAAGATGAACATTTTTGCAGTATAGTACTAGTAAGCAATGGTGGAACGTGGTAGTGATAGTGGAATTTCCTTTCAAGTTATGTCATGAATGTCTTTTGGGTTTGTGGCCTGGCTATAATACTGCGTCTTTTGTCAACATGTCCACTAGACTGCACATGTGAAATGCGAGCACATGGTAAGGCATGTAGGGCTTTCTACAGGAGCACACTATCAGCTTGCAGCATGACGCCACACTGTACGTATGCTGTGCTATTTAATGGGTATATCTGTGTCACAAGGTTTGGTCCTATAGCATGCTGAAGCCTTTTATAGGACCAATTTGTCAAACAGGAGGGTGCATGACTAAATATATTAAGTCACAACATGATACAATGTGTATTCCTGTGGGTGACAGATGGACACTCAAAGGTGCACCATGGAGTTTTGAGAGAGATAATTGTTTACATTTGCAGAGCCCGCTACTATAATGTAATTCTTTGAAATAGTCTCATTTTATCATAAATTCATAAAGAAAAATCAAATTATAAATCAAACAGAAGCCTAGGTAATGTTTCTTTGAATAATAAATCTATTTATAAACAAAACTTCTGGTCCTACAATTGTAAACAACAACAGTAACTTTTCAGCATTCCAGGGACCCTGAGAATAGATCAGTGTAATGTATATTTTTTATGCCACAGATTTTTTCCCACAACTCTGAGTTGAAAACTTATCGCTCAAAACTACATACTGCACATTTAATTCCTCATTTCACCTCTGGAATGAACTTGTCTCATTGTTCTCTTTGAATGTTAAGTCAAAGCCAAAAGATAAATATTTACCCTTTCTTTACAAGTATTTCCTCCAACCTACTGCACCTTAGACCTTGTCCAGCACCAGCACCTATTTTTGTCTTTATTTGTATGATAATGTACGGTAAAAAAAAAAGATCTCTGTGTATTTGAATGTAAACTAGAAACTCTCTCAGAGTTTAATGTTTGTGCCTCTTTAAAGTGCACCATAATGAATCATTACTGTAGCATAATGGACAATACAGAGGGCGGACTCTTTATCAGAATACCCAAATATAGTGTGGCACATGAGTCTTATTAATGTGTAATGTGCTCTATGAGGCAAAGTGAAAAGAAATGACTTTGGTTGAATGACCATATGTGCAGTTCAACTCTACAAAATTTATTGAAACGGAGCTTTTTGAAACAGTGACATTATACAGTATACAGGATTGAGTTTGGATGAATGAACTTGCAACGCAGCTGGACAACTCAGTATGACATTATAATGACTTGGGCAGCTGTCACCGTATTTTTAAAGTGCCCTTGAGCAAGCTGACCTTTGACCTCCTAGGGATAAGGGATAACTATGTTACTACAGGGATCGATGCAGTATCAGCTTACATAACACATTAAATGAACGTGACGCCACCCTTTGTCACCACTAGGTGGTAGCATGGGTTAAGGGGTAAGAAAACGCCACAGAGGCGCTGTCAATGTCTTCATTATGTTTTTATGCCTTTTAAAGATAGACAAATGCTTGGCAAAACTCCCACCCACTTGCAACATGATATACTCAAGTTAAAAACAGACCACGTTCTTCTACAGTGTAAGTGCACTTGCACAGTTTAAGCTTCCTTGAATTTGTAACTGCAATAACTAAAATGAAGTTTTGTTAAATGTTTGATCTATTAGAGCCGACAAGTATGCCGAGCAGTTTTCCAAGATTTCAAAGCTGAACTGTAGGAAAAAGATTCTTGATACTCAGGTGATCTGAGTCCTGGTGGTATCAACTGCATGGTGGTCTGTTAGGATGATCTGTCTGTAAAAGGCTTAAGTAGTAGTGTTATTTACTGTAAGTTTATAGTAACCTGATCCTTGTTATAGTTATGGATTTCTTAAACCCTGCTTTCAGAGGTGGAAAGCCCCTGGAGGTTATGGAAATCTGGTTTACAGCCGCACACTGTTTATTTTAAACTCACATTTACTGTAATCAAAACCAGGAAAGACTAAGATTGCCTAGCCATATGTTTTCCTATACATTTTTGTCTTTTGTGATTTTTGTGTGTGTGTGTGTGTCCATACAGTGTCTTTTGTGGTGTGCTTTGGCTTCAGCTCAGCATGACTGTGGGAGCCTTGGCATTTTCAGCACCTCATTAACGCCTTTGTGCAGACATGACACACACACACACACACACCGACACATATGAACACACACATACAAGGCCTTCTTTGCATTGCAGAGACGCTCTCTACTGTGGGCCATTGCTATAGGTAAAAGTAAAGAATGGTGGCAACCTGATGCACTATTTAACAGAAAGGCAGCACCTGAGGAGGCTGCTGTATTTTACAAGTCCACTGCGATCCCTCTGTCCAGAGTCAGGGGTAATGATAGTTGGGTGATAGTTGGGTGGGTAATGATAATTAGCTTGTTGGTCAACCTACCTGTTATACCATTAGAACATAAACACCAAAATCATCCAAGTGTGCCTGGTAGATCGTTGGCTACCTGTGTCCATGCTAACAATTTAGCATAAATTATGATGAGTGATAGTAGGCTTCATGCTAACACTTTAGCATGCACTGTGTTCAGTGATAGTAGGTGTAACACCTAAGTATGCACTATGCTGAGTGTTAATGGGCTCCATGCTGGCACTTTATAAAACCCTTTTGTAAAATGTTACCAGTGGGTTTTATTATATGGCATTTATATTTATACATTTTAAAAAAATTAAAATGTTATTAGCTCAATATAGCTGATGTAGCCAAGTTTATTTTTGGAACTATTTCAGGTCAGCAGCCACATACTCATCTGACAACTATGTAGTCATGTGATCCAGTGATTCTTAGCTGTATTTCATATCAATTATACCAATTTCCATGACAAAACTTAGCAGCATCATTTGACATTACCTACTATTTTACCTAGAGCTGCTAGAGGTTCTCAGTTTCTCACTTTTGAGATAATGCAAGTGAACTGATATATCTAAACACAGTGCAGAATGCTAGGTGTTAGCATGGCGGTTTCTATCACTTCATATGCTAAATGGGTAGCATGAAGCATCACAGTCAATGATATACCGGGAACCAGTGCATGATTTTGGTGTTTAAGTTCTCATCAATTCTAACTTAAGTGGACCAACAAGTTAATCTCCCAGAAAATGTGCATTTTCCTATTGAAATGGGAAGAAGTTAGTATACTCTGTATATTTGCTCATATGTACAACTGGCTCTATCCACTGAAAAAGACCCATTAATTAATAGCTTGTGACTTGGGACAATAGTGATCATCTTGCTCAGTGGAGTGTCTTCTAAGCTGCTGCGGACAGAGTGGATTTAGTACTGTGACGATAAGCTTGCTGGTTGATAGATAGCTATGTGTTTCCAGGCTTTCTGGCCCGCGTGGTGGAAACTGTCGTGGAAACTCATAGTGTTGCTATAAATACATGTCCCTGTCCCCTGTAGCCGGCCTGGCTATCATGTCAGTCAGTCAGTCAGTTGGTCTGTGTCCCTGTCTTTCCATAGACCTGCTGCCTGTCTGTCTGTCTCCTGCCTACCTGTCTTTCCCTCTCTCCATCTGTTTGGATTTGCTATCCATCAGTCACTCTTTCTCCTATTCATTTATCTACCTGTATGCTTGCTTACCTGTCTGTCTGCTTACGTGTCTGTCAGTTGATCAAATGGCAATGGCTATCTGTCTGTTTGACAGATAGCCATTGGTTTGATTGATATGGGTTTTTGTACTGAAGTTGCAGTTTCCAAATATCCTGTATAGATAGTCAATATCATTAAAGGGTAATGCCATCTATTTTAAGAATTCATATATTGCTGTTGTCAAGTAAAATCAACATATCTCCAAAATGTCAATTTTTCAGCAGCTAAGAAAAACAGCTTTGTTTTTTGCTTGACCACTGTGCATTTTTCATGTTTGGCTTTGAAAAAGGGTTGTACAGCGTTCTCACCCCCAAAAAGGAGCAAGTCATCCTTCAAAGTTAAAACATGAAAACCACCAAAACTGGAGTTACAGGGTTTTTGCTGTATACTGGTGATATTATTTCTGTGCCCCAGTAAAGTCTCAGTTATGAGTTATGACACCAAACTGACATTCATAATGTAGCACTCATAGCATGCATGGACCAGCATTTTGTACAAGAACAGTGCTAGATCTCACATTGCAGTCCCATCACAAAGTTAGTCCAGTGTGCAGCCTTAAGAAAAAAACAGTGAATGGTCAGTATTGACTGAACTGTGCTGGGGCACAGGACATTTGTGGATTGTTAAAATGGGTGCTATTCCCCTTTAAATTTGATCCATTTCATGACAAAAATCACAGAGATTCGGTGTTTCCCCTAGAATTTTATTCTTGGCAGGGTGGAACAGCATTTAGACCCTCAATGGACACAACAACTCTCCACTTAGATCCAGACTAATGAAATTCTTCAGGTGGGTTAGCAGGGTGAAGCAGATTTTATTGCAAATTTTACAGAGTGTTACGTCCTCCCACATCCTCCCACACTACACTGGAATTATTTCTTTAGTCATACATCTGATCCCGACTTGCTGTGGTCATGGAGGAACCTCAGTTCTCTCTGTTAGGCCCATATTCATTTTTAAACAAAATGCTGGTGTAAACCCAGTGTATCAGCAATGCCATCTATCCGTCTAACCCTTCTGCCTGTGTCTATTTCTCCATTGGCCTGCCTGTCTGTCTGTCTTTCTATCTGTGTACCTTGGAGCACCTGTTGCTGGCCACACCAGCAGCTGTTGGCCTTGTGTTACTTCCACTTCACCCAGCCTGTCTCCCCGTTCACACACACACACATACAAACACACACACACACACACACACACCAGTAACCTGTCCTCGATGTCACCATACTATTTCACCGACCCTTGCAACATCTTGTTGTGTCACTACAGCTACCGTCAAAGTTGTCTCCAGTTTCTATCTTTCCACTGTGTGTGTGTGTGTGTGTGTTACAAAGTTATAGACAGTTTCAGTACAGCATGTCCTCCCCTGTAAACCCTCAGAAGGATGAAATTGGCCCTCAGCACGCTAATAACCAGGGAAGGAAAATGAAAAGGAAACATGCAGCTGATTGTATCTATTGGCTTGTTTAACTTCAGAAAATGTATCCAGCCCTGCGAACCAGGGACATGGAAAACATATTAAGACTTTTGTGATATGGCAACCCAATCACAGTACATCTGTGACCTATTGTGATACACTGTCCCATAGTTTAAGATATAAATGTGTTAAGGACTAGGTGCTACTATGTAGGTATGTTGTGTTTAGAGCAGAGTAACTCCTTCTTGAGGACTTGATCACTGTGTGATGTCATCACCCATCATCTGCCTCCAAAGACAAGAACCCCACTTTTCATCATCAGAGGCTAGTAATATAGTGCAGCGTAATACCCAAACTCAGAGGCCTAACTCAGATTACTAGAATCCTATTAGATTGAATGCAACGTGTTCCTGTATATCGCTAAATTTCCCTCTCATTCACATGCTGTTTTGAACATAAACGCGTCAGTACAGCAATGAGTCAACTGTGTGCTGGTTTCCGATTAATGCTAGTCAAGGGGCGCTTTGTGAAAGATGTCATGACTCATTTGTTCTAATGCAACACAATGACCAGAATCTAATTTATCATGTTATTCGGTGTCTGTAATGCCATTGGCGCATGCAGCATGTGTTTCGTATGGCTAGTCGCTGGTCATCAATTCGCATTCTGTTTACCACATTAACTTTTCCTGATCTAATAGAGTGAGGAGTACACTGGTGGAGAGAGATCAATTTAAAACCAAAGCGAGTAGACCACGGCATTTTATCAGTGGCCTTCACTACACATCATATGATTGTATTTCAATCATACTACTCCAAATGGTATGCTAATATTCTAGGTACTCTATGTCAAAGAAAATGGAATGTTTGTTAGATGGATGTGTTAATTATGTGCCAACAAGAGACATAAAAAACTAAATAACTAAAGGGACACCTGGCAGTGACTGAGACAAAGCCATCACTTATTGCTTTGAATTTTTAAGGTACACCTACTGGCACAGCATCAAGTAACCGCAACATTTAAGCTGTTGTCCAGAAAGTAAAGCAATAGATTTTAAGGTAAAAGTACAAGATATGAAAATAAAGTGCCATTTATTGTTAAATAGGTATATTATGACATGGTGCATTAGATCATAAGGTATGGAAAAGTCCTTTTTAGTTTCATTGTGAATTTTCTCCTTCATCTTACTCTCAATGGATCTCTGCTGTTTTTTTAAGAAATTGAGTAGGACAATTTTTTGGTGGAAAACATGGGCCATAGAGTACAAAAATATACATAAAAATACTCCGTATGATGTTCAACAAGGTTATTATTACTCCGTCTCTCTCCTAGAAGCAGCTGTCAAGTCACTAGCAGGGTAGAACAGACGTATCTAGTCCTTGCACTCATGCCTGCGGGTGCATGCAGCACGTATGCGCATGCACATGTGTCGGCTTTCACCGAATGAGTTCAGATGGGCCATCTGTTGGCTGCTGTCTAGCATCCACACTGTCAGAAGGACGTATTACATAATCCTACTGAAGTTTATGATGGATGGCTGGAGTTCTCATTCTTTTATAACCCAATAAGCTGCAAAGTGTTATGGAAGTTTTTCTAAAGTGATGACATGGGGCCCCATAATAACTGGCAATTGAGTTGTTCAGTGACTATAAGGAAACTAGTGCATGGTTAGTAATAATAGTGAAGGAGACAGTGGAACAGATGAACATCACTATGAAGTGATTGGGTGAACTGTCCTAATCCTAATTTTTCTCTAAATAATAAGTGGATAAACTGCCAAAAACAGTCAACAAGTCATTTAATCTGGTAGTGAGGTTTAAAATCTTACAAATTCTCTTGAAACATGCATCATTTTCTGGATACAAACTGATCTGCCTTTTCTCTCTTATTTCAAGTTACTGACAATTTAAGAAAAAAAAGTAAAAGGCACTGGAAACAAGTGGAATTACCTCACCCTGTACCACACAATCTTTCATTTCCCTCAAGTTGGTAATCTTTGAGCTCACACTTTGTTTTGTCTCCATCTTTGGTGCTAAGTGCTCACTGCTGTGTTGTTTCTGCTCTGCACTTCCCAGAGATCACCTGTCAATCAAATAGTGTGGGCCAAATTGAGTTCATGTAGGTGGTGCTTTTTCTTTGTCTGTTCAGTCATGATGACTATAGTTACTCATGCTTTTACTTACTTACTCAACTTTTTCATTTTTAATCATTATTATTTTATTTTTATTATTTTATTCATCATTATTATTGTTTATAATGTATTATGTATTATTTTATTTATTATTTTTGTTGTTTCTTATTTTTTTCTTATTTTTATTTATTTTATTTAATTTTTATTTAATTTTCATTATTGTTATTATTTTTTATTTTATTGTATTATATTTATTTATTTTTATTTATTTATTTATCTATTTTGCTAACTATCCAGTTCTATTCTTCTGTTTGTTCCAAACAAATTGGGAACCTAAAACACATCACTTCCTGGGTGCCAGGGTGTGATATTAGAGCAATCAGTTAGAGAGTAGTAGAACATTTATTCATGTGATATTTAATATTATGAGTTTATGACTTTAATGAATGAGATTTCAAGATTGAACTGACTTGTTAAGATTGACTCCTTTTTTTTTTTTTTGCTGTGTAGAGCTAGCTGTATTTGACAGAATTTGACCACCAGGAGTAATAAAGTTTGTCTATCATTTGTTGAGTTTATATGAACCAGTGGCAGCATTATAAATACATCTGACACTCTGAAGTGGCTCTTGTTAGTAGGTTGTGTTTCTGCCACCAGGGATTGAGAGCCCCTTTAGGTTCCAATGAAGTGGCTCTGCAGACTTAAGCTGTTAGATTCGGGGGTCGGGGTCAAAGAGTCCTATGCTAGGTATTTGGGGTTCATGTGTGAGGGCACGGTCTCTTAATCTGAGGCGCTAGGTGCACCAGTAGCCCTATGTACACAGGCTTAACGTGTCAGGGTCACTCGGTTTGTCATGTGTTACTAGCAGGAAAGCAGTCAACTTACGGTCATTTATTAGCATTCCTCTGTCCACACACACACACACACATACACACACACTTGTGCTGGCTCACTTTTACTACTTCACCTTTGGTCTCTCTCTGCCCCGTTTCTCTACTGAGCCATTCATTTTTCCTCCATTCTCATTTTATATTTTTCCATTACACCACACCACCCAAGCTTTGCACCTCCCTTTGTGTGTCCAGTTCTAACATTGCCTCAGTTGCAATGGCTCCCTATGCATTTATCACAAAGTACAGAGACTGTTACATCAACTGTGTAGTCAATGTTATTA
Source organism: Neoniphon sammara (assembly GCA_900302535.1). NCBI lineage: Eukaryota > Metazoa > Chordata > Actinopteri > Holocentriformes > Holocentridae > Neoniphon > Neoniphon sammara. The sequence continues at coordinate 20,485 of OMKZ01042167.1, read as the reverse complement.
TGAAATGGTACAGACAGTCAAGCCTGGTGATTTACTGTTGAGTGAACTCCAGTGTATTATTGATTTCCCATTCTTAAAATGTGAATATGGTCAATCAGACAGGCTTGGGTTATGGGTTATTGTTGGCTGTCATGTTTAACAATGATAGCAGCAAAACAAAATGTCAATTGAGCCTTTGCTCCAATACTTACATGATTGATTATATACCATTCATCACTTCAAACGCAAACATAAGTATCCTCCTGTCTGACAAAACCCTGATATTGCAATGATATTGGGATATGCATATGGTGTGTGTGTGTGTGTGTGTGTGTGTGTGTGTCTGATTTATTTCTATCCACTGTCATTGTAAATCTCAGTGGCTCAACCAGCTGGCAGCCCTGCCATGTGTACACAACTGCTCAGGTTGCTTGCATGTCACTCCTCTAGCATTCCTATATATTCCTCTATACTACTAATATTACTACCAATATTACTACTATTGCAACCATCACCACAACTACTACTACTGCTACAACTAGGAATACTACTATTTTAATTTAATGGCGGACTTACATACTGTGAGGCCCACCTTACACAGGATAGTTTTAGTATTTTTCAGCCCAGCCTGTATTAAAATATTGATGCCCATCATTTATAACCTTAGTACAACCTCAGTGCTAGCTTTACTGAAGAGAAACTTAACAGTCAGCTGCAGTTTCTTGCTAGTCCTCAACACAGTCCAACAGCCTTAAAAACCATTATAAATGTTCTTTTTGAAAATGGAAAACTCACAGTGTCATGAATTAGATCATACGTCACGAAACGGTCACGAGCGGTTTTATTTAGCATTGTTGATAAAACATTGCCTTGTATATGTCCACACTGTTCTGTTGCTAACTCGGCTAATGTTGTGTTCATTTGAACTTGGACCTCAGGATTTCCGTCTTGTAAGTTTCTACAGCATGGCTTTCTCGGTGTCAACTCATGTCAGCTTCAGAGTGTTCTTGTGAGCATTCATTTCGCCAGTGTTGATACCATGAATGCCACGTTGGAGTGAGGAAGTGTAACTTACAAGACGGAAATCATGAGGTTTGAGCTGAACGCACCATTAGATGAGTCGAGTTAGCATTAGAACGGTGTGGATGAATCGGAATGAATACAAGGCAATGCGTTATTGAAAATGCTAAATACAACGTGTTAGAAAGCACAGTTTGCAGTCATTTTTCAGTGGGCAATTTCAAGACATCTTGACTGTGCTGTGAGTTTCTCATTTCTCATCAAAAAGGACATTTTTAATGGTTTTTGAGGCTTAAAACAAGTGCCCTGTCGAAGTGTTGAAGGCTAACTGTTAGCAAGCAGCTGCAGCAGAGTGGTTATTTTCTCCTCACTAAACCTAGCGGTGTGATTGTGCCTTGTACGGTCATAAATAATAAGTATCAAGATTTAAATACAGCTTAGGTTGAAAAATACTGATCCGATCCTTTAAGAAAAAGAATGAAAATCTGTTTCATACAGCCAATATTGCATTGATCAGTTCAACAGTTGGCACCTGACACAGATATCTTGAGGACAGAAGTTTTCATAATGAGCAGCAGCGCTCTTATGTAACAAGGCGACCGGGGGCTTTGACTCCTCCCACAGACCCAGTGGCCCGCTGTGAGCAAAGGAAAGCAGGCCAGGGAGGAGGAGAGGCTGTAAAGCAGAGCAGGGGAGAAAAACACATCGCCAACCAGCCCTCTGCGACCGTGTTGTCGCTGAGGCTTCACAAAACAATTAAGCGCAACAGCTGCACATCAGTTTGTATCTTTGAACCTTTTGCGGAAAGTCAGAATTTCCAGATTAAACTACTCGTACTCCTTCAGCACATGTGCTACACTCGGATACTGTAAGATGTTGTTGCAATAGTTCTTTCCCCCTCTTAATCTATCCCTAAAATCGCTTCCATCAGGTTTCCATTACAGGATGGGCTGTGTGCCGGTCCGATTCAATCTACCACCGACCCAGTAAATGAAACAACTGCTTCCCGTGTCACCAACCAACAGTGGCGGTCCTGGCATATTTGGTGCCCTGAGTGAGACCACAAAGAGGAGCGACCCCTGATTGGCGTTCTGCTTGACTGAGTGAGCCTATCCTCCCTGTCAATCAAAGGTTGTGTCCCAAGTGTGTTACCTCAACAACTTTTATGCAGCTTTTTTCAGCAGTTCGGGGTAATATTCCATAAGCAGTGAGAGAGAGGAACCTAGGCAATCTTTGGCATCTTAAATCACATTTATACATACAAAACAGATCTATTTATTGTTTGCTGGTGTGTTTGTTTCCCTGCCCTACCCTGCCTTAAAGTGTACACAGCAAGAGACACAAACAAAGTGGTAGCAGAGCTTCTTTTGGACCCTTTTTCCTGGCCTGAACATAAAAGACGTCTCAGCTGTCCTCAGGGATCCGCTGGTCTGACTGGTGTATCAGCATCTGCACAAAGCCAATGTGTGTCTGTCTTGCCTTACTGCCAAACAGGCTGCACCAACTGGTTGACTCACACACATACACACTCACACCATACACACATACAGACCACCAGGAAACACAAGATCTGGTGGAAATGTGGGCCCAAAGGTGCAAGGCTTCAGTGAGTCTTGGCTCTGCAGCTGAAACCTCTGAGGGCCTGCAGACCTGCCGACTATGAGAAATAGATGGGGTGTGTGTGTGTTTTTGTGGATATATGTGTGCGTGTTCCATACATGTGTGTGTGTCCAGCTGTGCTGCTAATGTGAAAATGTAACCTTGAGTTATGTATGCCGACCGTGTCTACTGTTAATGTTTGGAAATCTCCGTGTTTGAGTCCAAAAGTAAGTACACAACATGACGCAAGAGAATGTCACTGAACCGCTTTTAATTTTCGGCCCACGGTGACTCACACCTTGGAACGCCTTCAAAGTGGATGTATTCAATGAAGACACAGAGAGAAGGCACAGAGAGAGAGAGGGAGGGAGGGAGAGACAGCGATTGTGTGTGTGTGTGTGTGTGTGTGTGTGTGCGTGTGTGAGAGAGAGAGAGAGAGAGAGAGAAATCTCTGTTTCTTACTGCCAGAGTAAATAGTATTCGGAAAGCCATCAGGACCTTGGGCTGTGTTAACTGATTTAATCAAAGGCAAAGCAAAGATTCACAGACCTCACTCACAGATGTTAAAGGAAGATCTGTACAGTAGATTACGAATGTTACTCAAACTGCACAAGCACGTGTTTTCCCTTAGTTAAATTGCATGTATCTTGGACCAGGGTTAGGGAGATATTTTGGATTACTTATTATTTATTTATTATTTATTATTTG
>OMKZ01042167.1:6841-17159 GCA_900302535.1 Neoniphon sammara | reverse complement strand
ATTTATTATTTGACTGATCTTTATTCTACCAGGCACCTAAACACTACATACCTGGTTTAACTAAAATGATTCAAACCATGATTTGTGGACTCTTTGAAAAGCAAATATGAATCCATTTGTTTTATCCATATGGAAAGATAAACCATTTGAACACTATTATGTCTTCTTTCCTCGAAGCTTCTGATTTAAAACTTGTCTCACCATCATAAGATGTTCAATTAACCCTTTGAAATCTAAATTTTCCTTAAAGGAATACTCCAATGTTTTGGGCAAAATAACCTTTTTCCGACTTACTCAGACTGAGACAAGATGTTTGATACCATTATCACCTCTGTACGCCCACTGGTTCGGTTCCTATGGGTAACATTTTGTGTTAGCTTAGCATAAAGACTTGAAGTCTACAGGAGTCATTAGCCAAACGCCGCCAAAGTGAAAAAATAAACCTTACAGCAACTCCAAAACTGTCTTATTTACACAATGTATTGTGTGTATTTGAAATACACATCTTGGAATAAAAAGAAAAACAATGAAAAAAAACAAAAGTCATTTTAGGAGAAGTAGATGGTAGGAACTATAACCACTGAACATGTGTTCATCGGTTATAGTTCCTACCATCTAACTTCTCCTAAAACAACTCTTGTTTTTAAAAAAAAATCCAGGACATGTATTTCATTATCATGTAACACATGGTACATTGTGTAAATAAGAGTTGTTGTAAGGTTTATTGTTTTCACTTTGACAAAGCTGGGCGAATGACTCCTGTAGACTTCAAGTCTTTATGCTAAGCTAACACAAAATGCTAACTATAGGAACCAAACCAGTGGATGTACAGAGGTGAAAATGGTATCAAACATCTTGTCTCACTCTGGGTAAGTCAGAAAAAGGGTATTTTCCCCAAAACGTTGGAGTATTTCTTTTAATTTCCACTTAGGTAGCTTCAAAGCTTCAACCCAAGATGCCGCTGTTTTATGGCTGCAGCATTACATCAAACAGAAAATATCTGCATGTCTTGCGCATAATTTTGTAAACATTTAATTCAGAAGGACATATCTGGTATTTTTTTGAATTAGAATTGCCATTAGAATTTAAATTAAAGTTCTGTGGGTTTAAACAAAGCCACAGTATGCATTTGTAATAATGATGAGAGGGAGAGTTGAAAAGGATATGGCGCTAACCCAATCCCTTTTGTAGCATGCATTTTACCAGCATTTCAAGTTTCACAAGCCCGTAAACGATACAGTTCATGTTGCTCTGATCAATATAAAGACTACCGCAATCCTGGCACACACCTTCGTCAGTCATATTATGCTGTCAACAACAGGAAGTCCTGTATTACTATGTATGTGTTTGTCTGTGTGTTTGAAATCAGCCTTTAGCCATAGTCCTGACCATTCAATGAATTCCTCTTTTTTTTCCTGCTGTTTTAAATATGGGGAGTGATTAGTCTTAAATACAACACTTGAAAGCACCCATCCTGTCAGACTCACACACATCCCCCTTCACACAGACACACCAACACTTATACTCCATCAACATAAAGGAGTCTCTATTGACTGTATTGAACAAAATCATCCCCTGTAAATCTGCTGGATGTGATTTTCCCATCTCGTTGTGGTTCTGGAGCGTGATGTGGGATTGGTTTACTGAATGAATGGTTGCTCTTGGAAATGTCCAGGGCAGCTCTGACATTCATATAAAAGAGGGGAAAATTAACTGGAGAACACTGCACGCACATGCGCATGTGCGTGCATATACACACATGCACATGCACACACACACACGCCGAAACACACAAGGCCAGAGAATAGTCAGACCGCAGGAGAAACTGTAACGCTAACCAGGAAACGTTGGACGATGATGACAGTTTCTGGAAAATACATTTTCTGACTTCCCATGCATATCCTTACATAATTCTACCACAGAGCTATTGTGCATTGTAATAGGCGTTGTATTCTGTGTGTGTGTGTGTGTGTGTGTGTTTGTGAGAGAGGGATAGAGAGAGAGGTGCAGGGTTATTTCAGTAGTTGTTCTGAGAGTATTTGTGTGTGTGTGTGTGTGTGAGTGAGTGAGTGAGTGAGAGAGAGAGAGAGAGTTCTAATATAACTCTTTGGCTGTGTTTCTTATTGACTTAAAGCAGGCAGAGCCCCATGGTTTGTTGCCAAGCGCAGCCTAATCAGTCTTGTAATTGGTCTGAACCATCAACACTGGATAATGAAACTACAGTCTACTCTTTCTTTCTTTCTCGCTCACACACACACACACACACATACACACACACGCACACAAGCACACAGTGTGGTTCCCTCTCCGTTGGCTTCCTAGCATGTGGTAGTGTTTAAAGCTCTGTCTTCAAGACAAAACTCAGGCACACACTCCATTTATAGAAGTCTCTCTCTCTCTCTCTCTCTCTCTTTCTCTCTCTCTCTCTCACTCTGCTAAATGCTAAAGAGAGAAAGCAGATACCCCAGGCTTGGTGTTATTTGTTAACCTGCAGCATCCTGTGCCTCAGTATTAGAGTGCCCTCCCCAGTACAAAAGGCTCATAAAGCAGGATGCAACATCGCTGCTCTGGATGTAGTTGTGCAAAACACCAGATACATTGCAACCTTTCTGTCTCCATGTTTCCCTGTGCTGACAAATCTTAAAGCTTTGGGAGTAGAATAGCTGTTATTTTCCCCAGCAGAGTATTCTTTTAGAAATTCACCAAGGTTTGACAAAAGAGAGAGGCCATTTACTGGATTTATGAACTGTTTTTGGAGAAGGAACTGAAGAGTCCTGAGTATAGCTGCAGCTGAGCTGGGGTGTGGATTTGCCGTTTAATCTGAAACCCTTTTTTGGGGGGACATATGACACTAGGATCCGTCACATGTAAACAAATGATCATGGTATTCTTTATAGCAAGGAAAAGACTTGTGACTTGTGATTTGATGCTGTTGAAGCAATGGGTCTGCTCCATTACTGTGTGCACCAGTTTTGACCCATGGTTTGAACTTCATTTTAAAAAGGGCCAATACTGGTGGACATGTGGGTGAAGGCTCTGGAAGAATGGTAAGGCCACGCTTTAGATTTACCAGTATGCTGACAATAATGTGTTTGTTGCTACCAGCTGATAGCCTGCTCTCTATTTACGTAAATGGTTTTCTCCACCCTTACCACTACCCAATGAGCAGAGCACTAGCATATCCAAAGGCTCATTAAGGAACAGGTCGAGTAGGTCAAATATGAACAAAACTGGTCAGAGGATGAGTCTGAAAATATCCACCAAGCATCGCAAATCTATGCTCTGCACCACATGTGAGTAAATTTTGAGCAGCTTGTATCAGGTATGTCACAAAAACATCTGATTTTATTGTCATATTTTCTATTACGTACGTACGTACGTACGTTACCAAGCTATAGTTGTTCATTCGACTGAATGGGGCTAGTTATAATCTTAGATTGTAAAGCATAGGTTAAGTTATGTTTGTACTTCCATAGTGGTTAATTGCAGCTAGCAAGCACGGCCGCAGAAGGAGTAAACAGGCCATGAAGTCAGCAGCTGATGACAGCATGGAAAAAGAAAGGGGCGAGTTACTGTATTCAATATACTGAAGGAATGTGAAATACATTCTGGCATGTTTACGTCCTCTAGATGTAAACATGCCAGTGAAATGGAATTTCAGCTTTCACGATACCGTTTGGTGAAATTATTGAAGGTTGATACAATCCAATATTGAATTCAGTCTTTTGCAACAGTGATGAAGTACTGTTGAAATTTCAGTTGTCAGTGGGTGAGGAGAATTCTCTTTTGTCCGAGGTCAGAGGTCAGGGTCTGGAGCTGGTAGGGATTCAGTGTCTTGCTCAAGGACATTTCAACAGGCTGGATGTTTACTGACACTGCGGTTTGAACCCAGGTTGTCTGGATGAAGAACAGCCTCTTTAACCACTAAGCAATCCTGCAGCTATTACCCAGAATGCAAAATGGGCCCCAGGCCTGCTTCTGCTGAGTGCCACCAATGGAAAGAGTACTTATATGTTTTCGTGTTTTGCGTCCCAGGACAAGAAACTGGACTATTTTTCATTCCAGCTCCGGGCTGTAGAAAGGTTTGGGGACCTTAAGTCTACACCCTTTCAAAAAAAAAAAAAAAAAAAGGCCATCCAGTAAATTTAAATGAGGGTCTGTCTGCTGGAAAGAGCAGCTAATGGAGCCAGATTGATGGTCTGGACAAAGCTCTCAAAGCTCTGCTTGAGGGCAGGCAGGGAGGAGAGGCACTATAGCTGCTCCTTCCTACTCCCTTTAATCAGGCTGATTTCCCCAAAAGCCAATCCCTAGGAAGAAACAAACAGCCACTTCACCCAGAGCTAACAGCACTAAAGCCGCTTAAAGCTCCAATCCGGTATTTATTTCACGATTCAGTCTGTAAAGGTGGGAAATGGGCTTCTCAGATAGAATATTTTATCATTTTTTTTGTTGATGTATCATGCCATTGCTGCAGCAAGTACTGTGAACTCTGCTGTGAACAAGTGCTGGATGCATCCTAAAACATTAGTTTTATTGCTATTGATCTTATATTGCAATTTCTATCAATTTATGAACAAGATGTTTTTCCAATGTTCCATGCATAGTACTACATCATTGTCATCATCATAGTGGTTATCATAGTAGTAGGTGTAGTCTTAGACTTAATAATTGTAGTAGAAGGTGAGGGTGTTGCAGTACATATCTGGTACTTGCAATAGACGGTGTAGTAGTCGTGGTACAGGGTCAGGTAGTTGTAGTAGAAGGTGTAGTAGTAGAAGGTGTAGTACAGGTGTGGTAGTTGCAGTAGATGATGTAGAAATTGTAGTACATGTGTGGTAGTTGCAGTGGAAGATGTAGTAGTTGTAGTACAGGTGTGGTAGGTGTAGTAGACATAGCAGTTGTAGTACAGGTGTGGTAGTTGCAGTAGAATATGTAGTAGCTGTAGTACAGGTGTAGTAGCTGCCGTAGAAGATGTAGTAGTTGTAATACAGGTGTGGTAGTTGCAGTAAAAGGTGTAGGAGTGGCAGTATAATGTGAAGTAGTTACAGTAAAAGTTGTAGTAGTTGGACTATAAAGTGTGGTAGCTGTGGTGTAGTAGTTGCAGTACAAAGTGGAGTAGCAGTACAGACTGTGGTGCAGGAGTAATTCCATTTATTTGTTTCTTACCTCATGTCTCTTTATAACAGTCTGCACCCCATCACTGATGGTGTGCTTTTTACCGTTTCTTTTCTGGATTGAGGATTGGACCTTTATGGCGGAAAGGCAGGCAGGCAGCAGGGAGTGGGAGACATGATGAGATTGCCTATCAGTTACAGTGAACGCACCGAAGGCCCCTCCAATTCAAACAAACACTTGGCAGTACACAGCGCTGCAGCAATTACATAAAAGAGATTCAATTTGATCTGGTGAATGGGCCGAGTGTGTGAGTGTATGGCGTGTCCGTGGGGCTCGGCTAACATGCGATAGATTGATAGGAAGATAATGGCTTGTGGGGGGAGAGAGAGACCAAGTGAGAGAGGAGTAGGAGAGAGAGAGAGGGATGAGAAGGATCAATAGCTGTCTGTTTGTGTCCAGAAAAAGAGATACAGCCACCCTGTCTTCCTTCTTGTACATGAAAGATGCCCTGTTTGAGACAGCAGGAGTCCCCAGCTGATATCCAAAGTGGAATTTGTACCAGGCTTACCACCATACAAAGTACCACTGTGTGTTTGCCAGATTTCCCAGCATGTGTGTAATGTCAAACCTGCAGTATCTGATTTGGACAACATGCAGGAAATTAAGCCCAATTACAGTTCTATCTAAGATTGCCGCTATCTATACTCGAGTTTAATTCATTCAAATCATGTGTTTAAAAGTCATGACATATGCAAATCTAGTGCGTGTGACTGTATATGTGTGTGTGTGTGTGTGTATATGTGTGTTATTAAATGTGCAGAAAAGCCAACTCATTTATTTGACTACCACCAGCTCATTTGAGTATCACACCGCAGCACATTCCGACTGACCTGACAAAGACCTTTTTACTATAGGAAAATAAATCGCCTACTACAGTACATGCAATTCATCACAGGAGAGAAAAAAATACAGTAAAAGCTCCACCAGTGGCTTATAACTGCTGCTATACGTAAAACAGCTCCAGATTGAGATATTTAGTTTCCAAATCCTGCATGGTAGAGAGCCAATGCCAACAGCAGTAATGAAGAAACGGCTTGAGTTTGTTGGTCAACTGAGCACCGAGCTGAAAGGGCTGGCACAGCGGGCTGGAAATGTGACCAGGGAGGTCACAGGTTCAAATCCCAGGTTAATGAGGAACTCTTATGATGCAGAACACACACGGGCACATGAATTCATCCAGGGAAAAGCGTTTACTAAGCCAGATTGTTCTTTTTCCTACATTTACACACATTCACATCACAGAGCTGTTGGTCTCTTTGCGATTCAGCTGGAGCAACTGGGAGTTAAGTGCCTTGCTTAAGGGCATTTGCTATTCACATATCCTTCCTTAAAAGTTGGGAAAATTCCCAGCTGTTTCAGGATCTCAATTCTCTTATCCTTGATTTCACCGCTGCACATCTAATCTGCTGGCTTTCAGCATCTCATGCTATGACTTTGTATGTCTCCTTGGCACACAACCATGTCAGACAAATACCACAGAAAGAAATTGAATTTTTGTCTATTTTTCCCCCCTTAAAGTGAAAGTTCACCCTATAACAACATTTGACCCAAAATCTGGGGCTATATTCACATTGTAGGTGATGGAGATTGTTTTGAGTCGGCTAGCTGTGTGTATTTTTGTTAAGTTGATAGTTCCTGGTTTAGGCCGATGTGAATGTGTCAGCCAAAACCAGGAACTATCAACTTAACAAAAATACACGCAGCTAGCCGATTCAAAACAATCTCCATCACTAGTGGAAGGACAATAGAAAATGGGGTGTTGTGATGCTGCATGGCTAAGCTAAACACTGCGAGCACCCCCAAGAGATATCCCCACACCGCAGTTTGACCAGGCCAAGGTGGTTTGCTTGAACCTGAAGGCAGAGAAAGAAATCAGGTAATGAGATGGATGGCATTTAGTACAGCAAGGGCGTACTTGATAGCTGTTTTCCCCGGACACTAAATACTAACTGATACAGTTAGTATTTAGAACAGATAGAAATGGCTAACAAGATAGTAGAAGACATGCTTCATGTGACAGAGCAAAGTTATTTTGATGTCCAGCAGGAATGGAGATGTTACTCTGCTCCCCAGAGGATAAATTAGAGCTAACCCTGACCCTAACCATGCTTAGGAATCGCTATCCTGTCTAACTAACTTTCAAATTTAACTGTAAACTAGAGACAAATGAAATTATACATTTGTGTTGCATTCCTTCAAATAAACACCACTTGCCAAGATATACCTTTACTATCAACAGAGCAGCAATCAGAGAACTTTTTGTTGCTTCAGGATGTGTGCTTGTTTTTTTGTTTTTTGTTTTTTCTGATCAAAAGACTTATTTTTTTCCCAAGCAGAATGTAATGGAAAGAATCATGTGAACACCATGAAATGAAATTATTTGGGGCGCCTTTAACTTCTCATTTTTAATTTCATGTGTATTTTATAAATCTACCAGGGCAGTTTTGCCCCCGGCTCCTGTTAATTTCTGACCCTGATAAATACTATCTGGAAAGTAGAACAAAGCCTGATGAGAGATGAGAGTCAGAGGACAGCTCTAAGGCAACGATTATTCTAGGACTTGTTGGTTTATGGCTATTCAGCCTTGGCACAACGCTGTGGAGCATAAAAAAATTCAAGCTATTTGGGTTTGTTTGCCCATTCCTAGAGGGTGTGGAGATCCTGCTATCATGTAAAGACTCTCTCAAATTAAATGGGTCAGTACAGCACAAAATTACATGGTAGGGTCAGAACTGTACATCAAATCTTGGTCTGAGCCTTGCACACCATGATGGCATCTATGCAAGCCTTAAAAATCCCTTACACCCAAAGATTATCTATCAGTTTTACAGTCCAACGATGATTAACTCAGCTCCAAGAAGCTTTTGGGAAATCATGGGCCCCAAGTCGGTAACTTTCCAAGCTTGGCTCAGCGCTCGTGCTTCAGCGCGAGGAATGCAGTGGTTGTTTTAACATTACAATGGCTTGGCAGGACTCTGCTGTGGTCAACCGCTCGGTCCCAGACACCCTTAGACATGCCCTGCAGGGTGCCTCCAACAGCATGCCTGAGACAGCGGAGGCAATCAGAAATGTACAGTAAGATGTTCTGGAAAATGTCCCGAGAGATGCGCTATTTCATATAAATCATAAATGCACAGCGGGGCATCCCAGAGTTTGTCCATTACAGAGAAACAGATGGCACAAATGCAAGGTTTTACTCCAGATTTACATCAAATACCGGAAACAATCAGAAATGCATGGTGGGACATTTGATGAATATGTACAGTATATTAGTAAGTGGAAGCAATCCTGAAGGATATCTATAATCTAATCTATTTTTAGTGCAGGAAGACTGGAGAGTCTTCTAAATTCTAGTTTCTATCAGAAAATGAAAGTAATCTAAACATAAAACTTACAAGTGTTCCTGGATCAGACGACAACAATGTAAATTTTTGCTGCACCAAAAAAGCATCAATCAAATCAATCAATAGGCACAGCTGATGCCTGTTAACTGACACCGTTGTGTGCACTCTCTTACCCCATTAAACAAAATTCCAAGCACAATTTCAGAGGAATCTTTTTGAAAACTGACCAGAAGGAGCAATCTGATATCCATAGCTAGAAAGATGGTGACAGCCCACAAAGTAGCCTTCATTACAGGCAGAAAGCTAATATATCCCGAAGTACAGTAATTACCAGAGCTTTAAAACACTGAATATATCCTGTTTTTCTTTTCCGTTTTTTATTCCTGTTATTTTCTGTGATATTTTTGACCTCTCTTTATCCTAAGCTGGATGGGATTCCTGAAAGCTGCTGCTTGCAACACATTCTGCAGATGCCATCACTGCCCAAAGCATTTCCACCAAAGCAAAATTCAATAAAAGACACTGGAAACAAAAGTAAGATGAAAGAGAGACAGCAAGGAAAGAAGAGTGCAGAAGAACGGTAGCCAGTCTTATGAAAGAGCTTTTCTTTATGACCATTCACTGTGAGGATGTTTTTTTTTTCCTCGTCTCTTTCTTTTGTTTCCTTAGCCTCCCTTGTACTTCCTGCCTCCCTCCATTCCTCCCCAGCCACAATATAAGTCTGTTTACTCTCTGGAGGAGTCAAAGTTGTTCAGAAGACCAATTTTGAGATTCCACCACAAATGATATGGTGCCTGTGAGAGAATAAAAAAAAACTCTTTTGAAACTAGACTGTGTGTGTGTGTGTGTGTGTGTGTGTGTTCACACGCACACACACACACACACACACACACAGAAAGAGATAGAGTGAGAGAGTCTAATTGTTAATATGTTTTTTGTTTTTATGTTACCCCACAGTCATTTCTCTTTCGTCAGTTGAGCTTTTTGTCTCACTCTCCCATCTCTGTTCTCTCTGTCTGTCACTGATGTTGCCTTCATGGTGTCTGTTACAAAATGCAGGGCTGATGAATGATTGATGAAACCTTGACTAGTGAAACACCAAAGCTATTCTTGTGGGGACAGTATGAGCAAACAAAGACAAACCAAAAGGATGTAACTAATGGACTGCATTTCCCAGGATCTCTCACAGCCAGTAATGCAAGAGAATAGGCTCTTCTGTTACATGTAGATATGGCATAATGGATGGAGTTTTAGTCATCCAAATATTTCTCTAAGAAGTGTAGTTTACAGACTTCAAGTTACCTAAATGGCAAAAAAAGAAGGAACCCTGGTCAAAATATAAATAAAAAGCTATAAGACCTTATTGTTTAATTCATATCCATGGTATTAATAATCTTACAAAGTCAACTTACTAGGCTAGCCACTAACTACAGATAACTAGCTATCCCAGATAGCTATAGGCTAGGATGGCTAGTTTGACTTTTAAGGTCAGCTAGTGCTAGCAAGTTCTGGGCAAGATACAGCCACATGGTTATGGTTAGGGTTATAGTTGGGTTAGGACTTATATCAAGGCTGTTTCACTAAATAGGCTACAGGCCAACAATTTCTGAGCACCAGCACAGCGCTTGTGGGCCTGTCTTGCCCAGAACTCTGTTGGGATTCACAACACGATCAGCTATATGCATGTTTTGCTAACATCAGCTTGCCCAGGGACTACAGGTGGAAATTAGCACTTGTGCTACAACCTGGTACAATGCATCTCTCCTTTCTGAGGCTAATGTATATTGTACAATGTCCTT
>OMKZ01042163.1:11062-24525 GCA_900302535.1 Neoniphon sammara | reverse complement strand
AAACCAACATAGACGATCAGCTACATTAAAACAAGTGCAAATTCACAATAGCTGCAATCACACATGCACATGCATCCATGCGTGCATGCATTCACATCTCACACACACACACACACACACACACACACACACACACACACACACACACACACACACAGCCTGCTTCAGTTACATGGAATTAATATAGAATCTGCCAAGGCAATAGCACCAATTCATTCCCACTACTCAGGGACACGCGCCTTTCAGAATGGCCGTGAATCCAAACAAAGACACACTCTCTCTCTCTCTCACACACACACACACACACACCCCTCAGATGTTTTATTATGTGAGCGGAGCCTCACTCCCTAAACAGCAGCACCGCCACCACTGTTACACTTGAACCAAGGCCACAGATACGCAGTCACGGGGTCTTTCTAGGTCATGGCAACAACAACAAAAGAGGGATAGACACTTTTTCAAACAACTTCAGCACAAAATCTCAGGCGGCTCAATGGCTTTGGTTCCATCTGATGTAATTTGGTCGCCTCGTCCCGTCCTATCCTGTCCTCCCCCATCACATCCCATGGTGTTTGCATCTTGGCCAAAAAACAAGACTAGGTCAAAACCTAGTATATGGCTGGGCTGTCCATGTGTATTCTGTTCTTAGCTTGTAATAAATTTGCAATGAGCTGCAGTCAATGGCCGGGGATAAAGAAAAAAACGGGAGAGGGGAATAAAAAATGACCGGGAGAGGGGGAAAAATAAGTGCACTCAGTGCCAGTGCTTCCCCCTCTCCCGGTCGGTCCAAAAAGCGGAAGCTGATCAGAGAACAAGGAGGCTTTGCACTACAAGATGAGCAAATATACTTATCAAACAGAGGGAATTAGAAATAAAAGCCTCTCGCAAATAAAAGCCTGCCTCCAATAAAGGCCTGGTCTCCTCTGCAGCTAAATAGAGACCCGGCCACTATTTAAGGAAATATGGTATGGCTGCAGGTGTGGGAAAGAAGCCCATGAATTGAATTGAAGTGTAACCATGCAAAAATTGTAAAATCCATTGGAATATCTTAGTTTAATATAGATGCAACGAAATATGTAATTAGTTCTTTATGACAAGAATTCCACAAAAATTGCTTTTCACTTATGTCAACCTTGTTTAAACAGCAATTTGCGCCCGTTCATTTTGAAAGAGCGAATGGCCAATGAATGTGGAAACTCCAACACACGGCCGACCAATGGCGTGACTTCATCACTCAGTCAGTCAGTCAGTCAGAGACAGACATTCATGTTTGTAGGGCTGGCCCTGCTTTTGTGGTCCAGCCATGAACCTAAACGAGGTTTGGCGCTCTGGGATGAGGCATGGCAAAAGAAATGGGGTTCAACCTGTAGGCCGCCATGTTTATGCACCTTATCTTCTCCAACCTGCACGTGGAAATGAATGAATGTCGTGCCGTGGAACATTTCATACACAAAACCAAATAAGGAAGCACCTGTGGCTCTGAAAGCACTTCCAACCAGACTTATTCTGAAGAGCAATGGAAAACACAACACAGAGTGCAGTGCGATGCTGCACACTGTGAAACCATGACAACTGCCGCGCGTGTGTGCATGAATGTGCATGCTGCATTTATAGATGTGCCTTATAGAGTTGTGATTGTCATTTTAGTGGTTTAGGCGTGTGGGATGGTGACAGGACGGAGGACGTCTCTGTCTCTCTCATAATAGCAGTTTAAACTTATCTGCTGTGATGTGAAAGTGAGCAAGCAGCCCAATGAGCGTGCCTACGGTGTGTGTGTGCCAGAGACACACAGAGAGAGAGAGAGAGAGAGAGAGAGAGAGAGAGAGAGAGAGAGAGAGTTTCTATCACACAGCTAAAGAGAATAACATGCATGGCTGGGCACAAAACTGAACAGAAGTATCTCTCTCCGTCTCCGTCTTCTGATTTGGAATTCAAACGCAGCTCAGCCCACTCAGCCCAAAACAAGCGTGCACTTGTGCTCTCTATGGATTAAACAAAAGACGACTTGCAATAACTGATGAGAGCATATTGATTCCAATAAGGATGTCTGATCAGATTCCACACAAGTGCATCAATGTGTTGCTATTATTAAGGGAGTGTTTGGGTGTCCCAAATGCTGGTTCAGAGGCTTTCCCATGCTTTCAAGAATAAAATTATGGGCTAAACAATGAACACTTTTTTGCATGAAAAATTGTCAAAGTTCAAGTTTCCTATTATGGAAGCTGCTTCAATCCAAGAGATACCGATGCTGGCCTTCATAAACCCATATCAGTTGAACCTTATTTAGAATATAGTGTCACACTGGTGGAGGACGATGCATGCACACACACACACACACTCTTACATACAAACAGGCATATATGCATGTTTAAAAAAAGAATATTAATGAGGATGCAATTACTATTTGACTGGCATTGGGGAAAAACAGTTTGAGCGAGCTTTTCCTTTGGGGTCATGTAACATCACTTACTGTTCTTTCCACTGAGTGGTGAATTGTGGGAGGTCAGTGCATTTGCTGAACGTAATGCTGCTTAATGACTTCGATGTGAGGTAACAGCACCTTGCCATTTTAATAATCAGAATCTGGAAGAGGAAAAAAATACAGGCGCCACGGCTAGCTATGTGTCATTCTGCAATTTTCACTGTTTGGTAGCCTTGGTATGACGTCAGTCTGGTTACTTAAAAAGGGAAGAAACACACACACACACACACACACACACACACACACATACATATTCATTATAGATATTTGGATGCAAGCATGATTCATGTTACATTTGTTGGAGCCAGAGGCCTGTTTTCTCTCTCTCTCTCTCTCTCTCTCTCTCACACACACACACCTGACTACTAATCTAGTCTAGTGTCAGTGTGACCAAATTCCACTTGACACCCCCCACCCCCTTCCCATGCTATCATTTTCTTTTCCTCTCTTCCATCCCTCCATCTCCCTCTCTCTCTCTGATCCATCTGATGACTCTGGCAATCTGCATGTCATGTAAAATTAAGTGGATCTGAAGATGGAGGGAGGGAGAGTGATATGAAACGTATGCGCTGGCAATTTTAAGTGAGGAAATGTATGTGTGTGTGTGTG
Source organism: Neoniphon sammara (assembly GCA_900302535.1). Taxonomy (NCBI): domain Eukaryota; kingdom Metazoa; phylum Chordata; class Actinopteri; order Holocentriformes; family Holocentridae; genus Neoniphon; species Neoniphon sammara. The sequence continues at coordinate 21,434 of OMKZ01042163.1, read as the reverse complement.
TGTGTGTGTGTGTCCCGGCAGCCTGCCTGATGGTTAGTGCTGTGACACATGGTGAAAGTGACAAGTTTCTCCTCTGATCTGGGCCACAGACATGACAGAGAAAGAGTATTCCACTTGAAGGCACAATGCAAATACACACACACACAGACAGTCAGTCAAGCTGGAAAACCCCTCTGGGCCAGCGATTCCCTCCCCCTACCTCCCTTCTCCCAACACCTTCGGTCACCATCTCTTGTTTTCTTTTCTTTTTTTTTTCATTTCAACACAGAAAACACTCACAATGGGAAACTGGGTTCTTTGATCACACTCGTATTACCAGCATTTAAACACACACACCTACAAACCTCCTATACCTAGTTCCTAAACCCACCTCTATGCAAGAACACACACCTGCACACAAATTAACATCTATGACCATGCTTAAGTTCCTCACACCATTTCTGCACACACACACACACACACACACACACCAACCTGATTAAGTCCTTTCAAAGCCGGGTCTTACTCTCAGTGATAAATGTCAGCCTCCCTATTCCTGAACAGGTATAGATGGTTATTTGGACTTATTTCTCCAATCTGTTGTTCACCTCAGAGAGGAGATGGAATCCATTTCTGGCCGGTTGGCAGTAAGGGTGACTGTAGGACAAGGTAATTTGGCTGGCTGGCGCACTCTTGTATCTCTCTGTCTGAGCTGCTATGCTATCTCACTCCCTATTTCCCAAGTTTAGCTCAAACAAACAAGTCCAGAGGACACAAAAGCTTAGCTCCTTCTGAAATGCACAAACTGATGTGCGGTTAAAAGAAAACAAAGTCGGGAGGCCCTGTGAGCGGATGTTAGGCCTGGTCTGGCTTTTGCAAACAATTCTAGTGGAAAATAAAGGAGGTAATACAAAGCGGATTAATTTTTTTTATTTTTTCAATTCATGCAGTTTACATGTATCTACATTTTTTAAGATTACAACAGTGCTTGAGACAAGGATCCTTTCATTTTTTTAGGTGAGTGTGTCCTGTAATGTCTATATGTGCTTTTCTCAGTTCCGGGATAGAGCCAGCTGTCCTACTTAAAGGGCATGTAGTGCCCACATGTAGTGTATTGTGCAACCAAGGACCCTTCCATGGAAACTGGATGGATTCGACTGACACACAAGTAAACATGTATGCCATTCCAAATGGAGCATAATGCAAAAGGGATGCCATGCCAAGTTTGAAATGAATGTAAACCAGCATTAACTACCATGGATTTGAGCCAAAATGCTTCAAGTACCTATTCTAGTGGGTCCACATACAGTATGTCAGGAGTACCAGCATGTTTTAATGAGCCGAGTGAGGATAAATCGAAATTTGATTTGATTTTTTACACTTAAAGCAGCAGTAAGTGATATTGGCATTTTGGCTAGCTTCCTGCCTGATCTTGCACTTAGCACTCCCCGCCGTCCGACCCACGTCATCACATGAACACACAGCGGAGAGAGAGAGAGAGAGAGAGAGAGAGAGAATGTGTGTCGGTTAGGGTTACAACATTACTTTTCTTCAGCCTCTGAATTTGCCGTCTTAATTCAATGAGTGTATTTGGTTGTGTTTGTGGGCGCACTGGAATCGGTAGCTTCTCCGCCGTGGTCAGTTACACTGAAATTTCAGTTTTACTTCCTGCTTCCTGATGGTTAACGTGCTCAGAGGACCGCCTCTTTGTGGGGTTCTCTCTCCTGATTGGATAAAGTGGGAACAGAATAGCAGAAATTTTTACTTTCTGTTTACTGCAGAGTGGAGGCACTGGCAGACCCATGTTACTGACCAAACTCTCTATATCAGTGATTGCTGGCAGAAGGTAGAGCTATTTAACACTGATTTTAACAAAAAAATATCACTTACAGCAGCTTTAATATTCAAGACCTCCAAACCTGACGTTTTTTCCACAATACAGATCTGGTAATAGATAACTGACACTGATCTCAAAGGAAAGGGATTCCATTATCAATGTGTTAAAAAATTAAATATTTTGTTCTGCAAATGTTAGCTGAAACATTGATCATACTGCTTAAACCCAGGCGGTGTGTGTTGATCAGAGAAAGTGTATAAAGGCCTGGGAAAAATTTAAAACTGGATGGACATAAACACTGATAAAGGCACTGTGCCATCCTGATTGGTCAAGCAAAACATTCACTCAGAAATCGTAGCGAGTTATATACACAATTCTAAAAGTTAAGTGGTGGCATACCTAAAATACATATTTAAAAAATCTGCAATAAAATTTTGGTTTTGGAAACGGATGCTCATGGTAGTTAGAAACATTTTAAGCAGATTTGACAAGCTGCACATTTGGCAGAGGAAGGACAAAGGTGCATTTAGAAAAAGGGGAATGTCTTCCTCAGATGTAACACATAATGACGACAGACATTTGGAATAAAACTTGAAAAACCTTCATAACATCATCAGTCATAATATTCAGTTGCTTCCTTTGTTCTGAACACTGCACTTCACTTTAAATAGAAAACCAGACTTCCTGTAAATTACTGCTCCAGTCTTAAACCCGGTCCAACTCTCCATTCATGATGGACTGATTCCAAACTGGAGCAAACTAACAAGGCACTTGTAGATTTGCACACATATGGAATGGTCATTTTAAGGACTTTGAGCATAGCAGCACATCAAAAAAACTTTTCAAGGAATGAAAAAAAAATTCAATTTCTGGGTAGGGTTGAATCAAGAATTGGACCCCCTCTTTTGCAAGCAAGTATGAAGAACTTAGCACTTGCGGTCCCTGTTGGGGTGGAAATGTTAGCACCTGGTCATTGCTGAGGTTTGAGATGATGCTGCACTCGAGTACCTAGAAATAGTCTTTTAGAAGAGGCTTTCTACCTCGAATAACAACCTTCAACATCAGTGGGGACATTAGAAAATGGGCCCCCTCTCAGTTTCTAAGGGACGCTTCACTCAACATGTAATTGCTTTGTCAGGAAGGTGACAGTTCAAAGGTCAGTGGTGATGACAGGGGTGACACCATGGATGAGCAGCGTGGGGCCAAGATCCTGAGTCAGCAGGTCTAGCTGGCGCAGGTAGGTGGTGTATCGACGGGTGTCAGCTGGTGGGCGTGGCAAATACAGGAAACGCACGGCAGGCGGGGGGCGGGCCTGTTCCAGGATCAGCCTATTGACAGCTGACAGGTAGTCATCTGAGAGGCGCGTGGCATTGCTGGGGAAGCTGTTGACAAAGTCCTCATCGTTCTCTTCTTCCTCCTGCACCCTCTGCTTCTCCTCATCTTTACTGGCATCGCTGAAATCTTGGGGCGGGCGTTTCCTGCCTGACTCGCCTTGGCGCTGCCAGTGTAGCGCCACCTGTTCGTCCCAAGGCACAGCGTAGATGTTGGCTTTAATTCTCAGCTCTTTCAGCAGCTGGCCCAGCTTCTCCTTCGAGCCTCTCAGACTGCGCCCCTCCTCCACACACAGGAACAGACGGAGCCTCGCTTTGCGCCAGGCTCGGACCATGTTGAGGATGCAAGCTAGCTGCAGCAGGAAGAGGGAACACGTATCGATATAGCTACAGCTGTCTGGACGCATAAGGTTGACCGGCCAGACGTCGACATACACGGCCTCCTTCCCTGATGATGACAGGGCCTGGGCCCGGTCAAAGTGGTTGAAGTAGCGGGCCAGCACCACATTCTTCAGCATCTTCATGGCATCTGCGATGACTGCCACATACTCCTGGGGTCCCAGGACTTTCCCGTCTCCGAATTCACCAGAGTCGCCGCCGTCACCGGATCCGCGCAGGGGGGCAAAGTGGAAGAGGGGAGGGTCTTGCTCTGGGTCCTCGGAGGGGTTGGAAGGGTCTGTGGACTGACTGGTGGAAAGCAATGGACCAATCAGCTTGTCCTCTGGAACGCAGGCGTCATAGAAACCCAGGACGAGGGTGTTGGGACGCATCCCACCTAGAAATAGGGGAGGGAAGAGAACAGGAAAAGATAAATTAGAGAAAGAAAGAGATAAGATAGACCGTTATGATCCAATGCAAATCATTTCTTTACCATTATCATTGATTTCTTGAGTTGTTAAGGAGGGTTGCGGAAGTTCAGACCTTTTTATCTGATGAAGTGAAAGAAAGACACAGAGGGATGTGAAGTAGATGAGCGCGAGAGTGAGAGCTGGGAGGGGAGCCAAAGAGAGATAAGGCAGAGGGCTATGGAAAAGAACGAACAATGGTCAGAGTTGGTCAGAAAGTGAGAGAATGAGTGACAATCCTCTGGAGAGCAAGAAGAGAGCAAGACAGCAAGATAAGAACAAGAGTACTACTGAGAGTCATATCTCAGCCAAGTTTTGAGAGGAAACGTTTGAGCAGGAGAGCATGTCCTTTTTTTATTGCAGCTTATTGTTAAAGCCAAGACTGAATCGAAGAATGTGAGTATCATGTGAAAACTGAACTCTAGGGAATACAAGTGCAGCTAAACTGAACCTATAATATTTTCCATCAAACTGAAATAAATAAATGCAAAAATACAAAAAGAACTTTCTCTAGTCACGCCCAGATCAACTAACAACTCTTTCCACATACAGTTTTCAATTTCCAATACAATTTTTTTTTATCAGTCTGTGCACAGAAAGGTTCTAGTAATGCATTCCATGCAGATGTGACCATTACCATATTTATATCCTGGTTTACCTTACATAAACTGGCACACAAATGGCATTGAAATTGTCAAATTTAAAGATACTGAATATCAAAACAAATCAGCAGCTGTGATTCAAAACAAGCATTATTGGCCATCAATATATTGGCCTTCAAAAATCCGCATCAGATGATCCCCGATGGTGATGATAGTGGTACTGACCCAGTCCAGAGATGAACAGCAGATGTTGGACCCCGTGACGCACCGAGTTGGCAAGGGTGAGGTTGACAAACGCCTTGATGTTCAGATGGTCCACCAGGGACAACCAGGAGTCGTACTGGGATTGAAGAGGGTCGGCTGGCAAAGTGTCTGGGAGAGAAGAAGAACAAAGCGGTGAGGGCTGAGAGTCAGGCAATTTAATGCAAATGCAGGGAGATTCTGCGAGGGTGTGGGGAAGAAAAGGTGAAGAGTGAACGGAGAAAAGCAGACACAAGACAGTAAGACAAATGGAATTAGAAGCGGAGCATGAGAGAGATACAAAACAAAGAGCGAGAGATGCGGAGATGTGTGCGTGAAGGGTCGGGAGGGTTGAGAGAGCGACGCAAGTAAGAATGACAGCGCAGACAGAACACGAGACAAGGAGAAAGATATAGGGAAGCACACAGAGGGAGGCAAGCAATCAATCATGCAAAAAAAAGAAGAAGAAGAAGAAGAAGAAAAAGAAATCATCAATATGTATGCAGAGAGCTATCAAGAGGCCCCTGTGTCTCTGTCTACTAGCTTCATATAGAATTCAGGTGGTAGCTTTGGCAATGTTGAGACCTCTTTAGACTTGTAATGCTGTTGTCTCCTGGGATATGTATTCTTTGTATTTGGCTTTTAAACAAACATCAGCCAGACAAGCAAGAAAACTGAACTTAAAACAAAGGAGGAGAGCACTGGGGATGTAACGGGGAATGTTCAACAACTCTTCTTCAACATAATTATGTGTGAATGAATGGATCCTTTATATTTACAAAGAAAGAATGCCTCTTTGATACCCAAATAACAGAATCTTCACTGTTAAAAACTTTTGTTAAAAACAATTTGGATTTGTAAGTCCAATTCCCCCATCATAACAAAAAAAAAAAAAACCCAGCACACAAAAAAACAAACAAAAAATGGCCCTGTTCTTTTATACTAAGTGTAGCTATAGCTCAGAAAACATGGTGTGTGTGTGTGTGTGTCCCTGCAGAGAATAAGGGACACCTCCAGAGCATGGGGTCTGGGTTTACTTCTCTCAAAATATCAGCACTGGCAGAGAAGCCAATGGCATCTTGACAAGTGGCATGCTGAAAAGTGCTGTTAAATGAACCACTGCTCACCATGAAACTTGCATTTCTGTTGCCTACTGGAATGTATTGTTTTCACATTGTGTTCAGTGGTATCTACCAAGACACTGATTACATCAAAAAGCCTTGATCTCCATCCCCACATCTTCACACTGAGAAAAAACATGTCTACTGTAGAGTGACATGTCCAAACACAGCCACTAGTCGTTGCTGATATAAGGAAAAAGGCTCTGGCGAAGTGTCATTTGTTCAGTTATTTTAAAAGCTGCCATGGTTTCACTCAGGTCTCCTATTTGGAAAAGGGCCCCCAATTATTTTCCAAAGACTTTTCCAGAACTGGCCCCAACTGAAAACATTCAAGTCTTTCAAAAAGTTGGGTTAGTAGCAGTGGTGTTATTACATTCTCCATTAACAAGCATGAATTACTATTTCAATTTCATTAATAATGTTCAAGTTACCCGACAAAAAACAAACCATTAGCTTTGTTATTACCCCCTCTAAATATCAGATTAAAGTTGAATTATATGGGAAAAAAATCCCACCATCAACCCCCTGATTTGTTTTCTTCATAATTAATAGCTGGCCTCTCATACTGAGCTAATATAAAATGAGCAATGGTAGAGAAGTTTTCTTTCTCTGGGTGGAAATATTTTCGGTACTTTGATTGAAAGGATGACAATAACGTTTGATATTAACGCTGTTTGATTTCCTGATCATTCAGAGAAGAGGCAGCTGGGTTTGAATTATTTTTGAAGGCAAGAGAGGATGCAATCTCCAAATTCGGGGTGGGTGGAGGGGGTGCAAAAGAAAAGTAATATAACAAGTAGCATCACAAATAACTACTTTCAGAGGGTAACGAGACCAACACTGTCAAAGGCTTTAAAAAGGGAGCTCTAGAGGGTCAAAAAGTATTATTTTTTTGATTTATTTGTGTGTATTGTTTTATTGATGAACAATGGCTGTTCCTTTAAAAGTGTTTTATAAATAAACTTGACATGTAGCCCCAACTCAGTGTCCTTACTGAGATCTCCGAGCTGGACGTGTCCCAACACGTAGAGGCCGCTCTTCTTGATGTCGTTGATGAAGGTGATGAGGCCCACGCTGCTGCGAGGGTTGGAGACCATCAGCAGGACCTGGGGCCTCCAGAACTTAACGTGGTCCTTCCTCACATCCAGCATCAGCAGGTACTTGCGCACCTGTGGGAGAGGACGGAGATTCGGGACTTAATTTGGGAGGTTTGTCTCTGTTTTCCTACTGAGATGCATCTACTAAAATGCCATCATCACACTGCATACCTGCTCACTGTGTGTGTGCTTATCTAGTCGTGTTGAGGGTTAGGGAATTAATGTAGAGAGTGGAAGGTCCTCACAAGTATACTAGGACAAATGTGTGTACGTGTGTGTGTGTGTGTGTGTGTAAGAGAGAAAGAGAGACTTCATGCATGTGTTGGTGTGCTGTAATTCCAGGAACTCCTCTGATGCAGAAACAAATTACATCCCTAATCAAAATCCCATTAGGATATGAAACTGTGGCAGGGACCAGAGTGTGGGTGTGTACATGTGTGTGTGACTGAATGCGAGTTTATATTGGTGTCAGTGTATCCATGTGTGTGATTGTTTCTGAGTGTGTGCGTAAGTGCCTGTGAGTACAACATCTGTGCCGATGAGGTGGCTTAAAGGTACCAAGGAAACGTAACCATGTGGAACACAACACATCAAGACCTGCGCCCTGCCAGGGATGATGAGACAATTTATACCTCATTAACATTAATGACTTTTAGCTCAGTGGACGACGTAGCTGCAATGTTAAAGCCCAAGATAATTTTGCATGTTGGCAGGTAACAGTTTGAACTTTGTGAACTTTGTTACCCAACAGTCCTGTATCATGATGTCACGTAAACAAAATGTCATCTTCTTAGCGCCTGGGGGAGGTGAAATTGTCAGTCAAAATCTTTGAGGTAAGTTAATTGTTGCAGCACAAACTTTTATGCTTCACTGGCAACGGCAGATATGCTGTCATCATTGCCAGCATGAGGCTCTTCTTCTACAGTCCGACCACTTCACATCAACATGACAGTGAATGTGGCAGCGTCCACCGCAAGAGACTGTGTAGATTAAAATAGCTCATTCAAACCCCACCAAACACTTTGAATCTTTATCTCATGTGAGATATATATTACTCAAAGCATATCTAAGGACATATAGATATTTTCATGTGCAAACCTTTCTATGGTCTAAAAATTGCTTAGTGATTATTTAAGACATACATTCTGAAAGTGCAGCCTGTGGGCCAATGGCGGCCCTCAGAAACATTTCGGGTGGCTGGCAACGAGTTAAAGTGACATGATGAAATGCATTCATTATATTTGGTCCAGTTCCAACACAGTTTTAAACTAACCTACATCACACAGTGCTTTGCTTTTAAGCATGGTAAAACTGCGCCCCCTGGGCCAAGCTGTCGGGTTAGGATTGGTTGCATGACAACTAAGCATCTCGTGACTCGTGTATGACAAATTACGTCATCACTGCAGGTACGTTCACCAGTTAGCAAGATGGAGGAGCCGGGCCCATTGTGTAAAAAAACGTGTCATAGACTAGAAAAGGAAGTTTTAGGAGAAATGGAGCAACAATTACTTTGTTGTACCTCACAAGTCAGATAAAGTGATGTGCCTAATCTGCAAGCAGGTGAATGCAACGCCAAGGGGTTTAACATAAAATGTCATTATGACATCAAACATAAACTGTACGACGACTGTTTACGGGCGAGGAGCGCACAACTGAGCTTGAACAATTTCAAAGAGGCTTAACATCTACAATTGGACAAATGGGATTTTTCTCCTCCAGAAAACACAACATACATTTCTCACATGATTCACAATAGGCATTCGTTTTTTTCTTGGGCGTCCCTCAATCCAATGTTGGGTCCCTAAATTGGCCCTCAATCTTAAAAACCGTCAGAGCCCCTGGTTTAAGATGATGATATAAAATGGTAGAAAAAATGAAGAGTGTGAGCCACTTTCCCACCTGCGTCCAAACCCAAAAATAATTTTGGGAAACTGGGCCAATTAATTAAATTCTTAAAGCATTTTCCCCTTTGTTTGTCCCCATTTGGCATTTTCTTTTTAACTATATCCGTGATATCACTCAAAACTGATTAGGCTGAAAAGACAAGGTGATTTTTTGTTTTGTTTTGTTTTGTTTTCCCCTGACCTGGTGCAGCTTCAATGACTGCTTTAACAATGCAAGTTCAGCTCAAGGTCCCGGAGTCGCTGTGTGTATAAATCTGTCTGTCAGAAATGAAGACGCCATCATTTCCGACGTCATTATCATCATAATCGCTGTCGCTGTTATCATGCTAACTTCCAGTAATTACTGTAAAAAAAAAAGAAAAGAAAAACGAGGTCCCAGAGGCGAAGTCTGACTGCCTCCACTCATCTAATCATCTGTCTCTCTTTATCTCTCCATTCCCCCCCCCACGTTCTCCTCATCCATCAGCCTATCTTCATATCTCTGTCGCTCCAGTCTCATCCATCACGTTGCTTCTCAATCGCTCATCCCCGAGCAATCCCTCACTTCCTGCTCTCTGTATTCTGCCTGTACCTTTCTCTCCTTATTTTGGCCCACGATACCATCGACATCGCCTCCCTCACTTTGTCTTTTCATTCGCTCTTTTCTCCCCTAAACTCTGCCGCCATCCCCGCTGTTATCTCCCCTTGTGTTTTGTGCCAGCTGCTGTCTGTCCCGTCATCGCTGCCTCAATGTCACCCAGTTGGCGCCCGTCCACGCCGGCCACCGCTGGAATGTACACACACATGTACACACACACACACAAACACACACACAGTCACTCTCTTTTTAGTGCAAAATACTGTAAATTGGACTGAGGCAGAGAGCAGGCAGAGGGGGAGGAGGAGGAGGAGATGAGGAACAAGAACGGGAGAAGACAAACAGGACAGGAGGAGAGGGAAGGTGGAGAGGAGGAGGACAGGTGAGGGAAAGTGGAGGAGGAAGAGTGAAGGGGAGGAAGTGGGGGAAGAGGAAGAGACGTGAGGGAGGAGGAGGGGCACAATAAGTTAAGTGGCTGTAATAATCCTCCACTCCCCTCCAACCATAACCCCCAGCTCGCAGCCTTGGCACCGGTTCCCCTCGGCAACGGGCCCTCCTGGCAACGGTGCCACCTCTCCTTGAGAGCAACAGGCCCGGCAGATAAAGGACATGGGGAACTGGATGATGTAACGGGGTGTGTGTGTGTGTGTGTGTGTGTGTGTGTGTGTCTAGTAAACCTGATAGAAACAGGATAGATGGATGCTTAAGGAATGACGAGGCAGAATTAAGTGTGTGTATGTGTGTTTGAGTAAGAGAGAGAGGGAGCGAGAAAATGTGACCGCTGAATGTTGAGTACTGTGTGTTTGTGTGTGTGTGTGTGTGTGTGTGTGTGTGTGTGT
>OMKZ01042161.1:17135-67277 GCA_900302535.1 Neoniphon sammara | reverse complement strand
GACTTCGAACCCAGACGCACCATGAGCCTGGGATATAATGATGCCTATTTGTTCAAACTTTATTTCAACTTTTAGCTTGTTATTGATGAGGATCTCTCTGCTGGCTTGTGATTGACAGTTCTACGTACACGCTCGCCACCTCGCTCTCAGCAGAGCTTTCCCCGACAAGTTCAAGATGGACCCCATGGCCCCTCTGAAGGTGAGGACGTAAAAAAAATCAGCCTCATGTCCAGCTCAGTAGCTTTGTGCTTTATTCTAACCCTGGTTGCAGGTAGAAATGCACATTGGTGTTTCTAACCTCCCTCTCAACACACTGCAGTGAAAATCAGTGTTTTCATATCCATTATTTCTAAATGCCACAAATTAAATTCTCTTTTAGCATGATGGAAGATTAAGTTTACATGAGAAATTTTTTAATCGAGGCCTGATTTTATTTCTTACTAACAATTTAAACAAAGCATTTTCTTGACCCCTATCATATAATTTGCCCTTTTAAAGCTCTGAATGCAAAGAAAAATAATCATTAAAACTATCTTCTGATATGATGTGGCTGTTTCTCCATGCTGGGTCACATATTGAATTTACAATAGCCTTAACCCAACTTTTTACTTAAAAAAAAAAAATCCAAGCAACTTTGCACATATTTTAGTTGCCTAAGGAGTTGAAAAAGCATCATCTTCTTTTGTAAACATATCTGGTAAAACTTTGCTTTGTGATAAGTTGAATCACACAATTTAGCCACTTTGAACCACACATCTTTCAGGAGAAGTACATGAGAATCTCAATCATCTAGATGACTGACAGATGGAGTGGACACTGTTGCATTTGACCCATATTTTCAAGGCTTTAATTGACAGCCTAACATTTGGATGAAAGACAAGGCATCATTTGAGTCTGCTGATGCCGATCCCTGAAGTATTGCAGGAACGGAAACCCTTCCTCTCGCTCTGATTCTCTCATTTGCCTCTCATTTTGCCCTTCCTGTTCTTGCTCCTCTTCCTCTGCTTTTTCCGTCAATAATTCTGACTCCTCCGTCTCTGCAGACCGAGGGCTTCCGTTACCCCCGGCCCTACTCGGTGCCCCCCTCTCCCTCGGCCTCCCTGCACTCCACCCCGCACCACAGCGACGAGGAGGACGAGGACGACCACGAGCCCTACGATGAGGAGGAGGAAGCGGAGAGGGACAGGATGAACATCAAGGCTCCGTTCGTGCTGGGAGCCGTGCCGGACGGCAAGAACCAGCAGCCGGGAGAGTCACGAAACTGAGACTTTCCAACAAGCTGTGAGGGTACCTGCAGGTTCATGCGTTAGTCACCAGCCGCTTTTACTGGGTGTTTAGGGAATAATCACCTATCAGGTTACTTTAAATATTCTGGATAGAGGAATCCGACTTTTCCACTGCAGTGCTCTCATTCCCTCAATTCCCATCACACACCTACCTCCATTTTAACTGCTACCAGGTCCTCGAAACGCTTAAAAATATGTGGGGTTTTGGAAAATAAGACAAGGCTTTTAAGTTTTTTTGAGATTGAACTGATGGCTTTGGGAGTACTAGTCTTCATTTTTTTTTTTTTATTAATGTATACCCGAATTCATCAACGTGCCTAAGTTTTCTGAGAAAAAGTGTGTGAGGGAGATTTGTGTTGATGAGACAGCAGTTGTTAAAATGAACGATTTCACCAGGATCTCTTCACTTGGAAGGTGATGAATAAAAAAATGAAGCTTCTGTGAATCTGAGGCCTTGAATTCCACGAAACCATAACATGAAAAGTCTTTAAATTTGATGTCCAAGTGGGTTTGGGAACCTTGTGAATCAAGTGACCTATTAAACTTTTTTTTCCAGAGAGTATTTGAGTCTTAGCTCATTCCAGCGCTGTGTACAAGGGGAAAAAATGGCTTGTAGCTTCTGAGAGTGCATTTCCATTGATTCTTGTGCACCAAACATTAGATGAGTTCATTTGAGACATGACATGTGTGTCGATATGTTAGTAAATGTGATACATGTTCAGGTTGTAAGTGACATATTGCCAATGTTGGATGAAACTTTCTGAGAACTAAGAAAATCAGTCTTGCTTTTCTCTTTCATCACTATGCATTTTTATGGTAATCTGATTGGTTTTCAAAGGGTTTTATAAGACCAAATGTAGATTTTTTTTTCAATCCATACAGCAATGGTATTCTTCAGATGAAACTGAAACCTGACAATCACCAAAACTGGAGTTAGGAGATTTTCATGACAGTGGTGTATTGTATTGAACATAGAGCGAGAACATGCGTTGCCTCAAGCCAGACACTCAGATTTTTTTGAAAATTAATTCCATTTTTGTTGAAATGAAATTATTTGAAGGAGTGCAGTTACCAACATCTACATCATACCACATACTCCTTGTATATTAAACCAAAAACTGTCTCTTCTTTGATCTCTCCTTCCCTTAAAATCTATTATGATATTCAGCTGACCAACAAGTCCCACTAAAATGACTGCAGTGAGTAGCAGTCATTATAATTTCGCACAAAATACATAAAATATCTTGATTTTGGAAGACCAAAAATCACCTTTTGCTCATCATTTAATACTTATAATACTATTTTATTAGTAAAGTGCTTGATACTTTATCATAAATATGAGTAAAAACACCAGGAAGTTCATGTGTTAGTCATGTGTCAGTAAACCTCTGTGATCAGTCTCAGGCAAATGATGCTATGAATTCAAATTCATTTTATTAAAACATTACATCCAAACATTGTCCATGTAGTTGTATTTACAAAACTGTTTTTTCCTTTTCACGCCTCACAGCCAAGATGATGTTGGCTGGTGATTTTATAAAGGTATCAAAGTCCATCAGAAGTATTCTCTCTTCCACACCGGCAGATCTTGAAAATATACCTGGTCTGGGTTTTCATCGGCTTCATATGGGAGAGAGAGAGAGAGAGAGAGAGAGAGAGAGAGAGAGAGAGAGTTAAATGAAAAGTTAAATAAAATTATTGAGACAATGCTACAATATAGAACACAGACTCATTTTTAATACTGTAAAAGCTGTACTACCAGGGTTCCTATGGGCCTTGAAAATCCTTGAAAGTTTGTGGATTTGAGAAAATTAAAAATAGGCCTTTAGAAATGACCGGATGGAAAACGGAATGGCAATCAGGGCAATTTTGAAGTACTGGAATTTCATCAAACAAGACCTTAAAGTCACTGAAAAGTCCTTGAATTTGATGACAACATAATCAGAGGAGTCCTCCCTCCAGGACACAACAACCATGCAGCTCATTAATAGATGCAGCGTGCAGTCTGAGCTGCCAGGCAGAGTCACTGACTGTATCTGTGCGGATCTCACCTCCCTCTCTGGCCTGCTGCAGAAAGTTGAGCAGGATAGTCGCAGCCTGGTTTACGCTCAGCTTCTCTGTGTTCTGACTGCGGGTCTCTGGGAAAGAAACAGAAATCAATAGATTCACCATCTTCACCCCATGAGCACTGTTAAACTTTTCATTTAAGGTTCCAGTTTCCCAAAAACTAGGATCCAGCTCTGATAAGGCATGGGTGATATTTTTATGATTCTGGGATGATTTTCCAGGCTCAGAGATAGTGAAAGTGAAACTTTCCCCATTTATTGGACACCCGTAAAACACAAGAGGGTTGCTAGTGCTGAATCGTAATAAACTGAGATGAAACTTTATTGATCCCAGTTAGGAAATTAGGTCGTAAAAGTAATAGGATTCAGCAGGGGGGAAGACAAACACAATATAAACACAAAAATGATATATAACAAAGAATAAAAAAACTATATAGAATATGAAACAATTATGGGGCTATGTAAACATACTGCTGACCATTTCTACATGTTCAATAGACTTCATTGTTAATTGCAGATGTTACGTTGCTTACGTTTGCATAGATTACCATTTTTATGATTTTTTTTTATGATTCTCAAATTTAGATCACTTTTGGCTGACTCTCCCATCTAGAACTAATTAATCAGAGCATCCGTAGAATAAACTCGAATTCGTCGTCACAGTATGAGGGAATTTTAAAGAATCCGCCGTACCCAGGTGTAACGTGTCGTACACATCTCCTTCTTTTCGGTCCTCTGAAATGAACCGTCGTCCTTCTAAAATAACAAAATGTAAAAAATTAATTCCCAGCGGTCAGTAGAATTGTGCCATTTTCAATATTGTTGGAGTTCTAGATACACATATTAGTATTTATCACTGTATTGGAATTTGCCTCATCAAAGAGTGGAATTGAGCTTAGTAGTAAAGGTTACATACGAGTGCCCTTGAGGTACAGCATGGCCTGGGGAGTCCAGTTTCTTCGTTGAAAAGTGTCCTTTTAGTAAGAAACAAAGCCAAGTGTTTTATTATTTTTTTAAGATGCGATAAATATTGTTTTAATTGTGCTTCTGCTTTGTTATTCCTGCTTCACATCTTAGTGCTGCTGATCTGCCATATAGAATTTGTCTTATTTTTAACCATTTTGAGCCCTTGCAAATATTCCTCTTCAGTTATTAAGGGAAAATAAAAGTAGCAACACTATGAGAATGAGAGAAAATTGCCTTACCTTCGGTGCGCTCCACGAATGTGACACAAATGATGCCAGTAGTAAAAGAGTTAAAAAGTAAGCTAATGTAATGGTCCTCAAAGCCTGTAGGAGTTAGAAAAGAAACGTTAAAATCTGCAAGGTGCAATACAGTACTTAACTAAAAGTAACTGAAAAGCAATGTGAAATAGTAACGGCCTATTCAAAAAAAGATGAAACGTGACAACGTGCGCAATTTAGTGCGTAATTACGCACGAGCGCATTACGCATCATTGTAACCAGCCTCAAGTCTTGGAATAACTTTAAAATTCCAGCACAAAATGATGAAGCTCTAAATCTCAAATTGGACACTAACCTCGTTTAGGAATAAACATGGACTCTTTACACTACAAAAACTGCCCGTCATCGTATCCAGAATATGGTCATTTTTTGTGCAAGTGAATAAAAAACTCCACAAATTTCCATTGTTTCCAGTGCAAATCAAGTTTCAAGTTTATATTTCCTTGACCCCTTATTTCTCCAATCAGGTATAACTGCATTGGAAACAAGTGCAGCAGTGTGTGTGCTCTACTCACTTTCATTGTGACAGAGATCCCCACAGGGCTGGTGTGCAGCAGCTCCGTCTCAGACGCCAGGAGAGAGGTGCAGGGTGTCTTTGCTGAGGGTGATCCCAGACCGTGTATTTATATTGTTCGGGGCGGGGAAACCTCTGTGGTCTACGGTTAATAGATACCAACAGCGATAGGTCAAGCCAATTTGATGAACTGGGGGCGGTTAGGAGAGTAAATTAATAGAGGCACCGATCAATTGATCTTTCTTCATTGTGAGCCATATTTCTGAATGGAAACAACTGCCACAAGCAAGTTTGAGTGGGCAACAGTACTTTTTCAAAATTAACACAATCAGTTGATGCAGAGTCTAGACTCGCTCTGGGTTGTGCTGTCACTGTAAATAATAAGAATGACGTTCTTTTCTTGGGAGTATTGATATGTTTGCGTCCTGCTCACTGAGGCAGTGAACAGATAAGAGGGCTGTATTTTATGAATGAAAACGTAAGGCTTTTAATGAATGGAGAAGCTGGTGCCCTGATGCACTTCTACCTACAAATATTAAATCTAATTCAGACAAGTAGTATTAAATTGTCTGCAGCATGAACATTTCCTGTTTATAGACAAACTGGCAGTGCTATTGAATTTATAAATATATGTAGAGTAAGCAAAAGGAAAATAGTAATAACCATAAACAACACAGATGACAGTTAATTTTCATTCTGTATTTACAAAAGTGCCATACAGCAAAACATTGTCATCTCACATGAAACCGTTCAGTATTTTCTATGCTTTAAACAGAAAGATCCCAGAATTTAAGAATTCATTTATGACACTCATGCAGAGTGATTATGAACTCTCCCTGAAACCCTGAAACCAGAGAACTTGAACCTGTGAAGACCTTAAACAGAATTTGGAGATGACTGATGAATAACTGAATAAAGAATAAATGTAGGGATTGATGCATAAGGACAGAGGGTTGAAGTTGACTATAAGAGCACCTGAAAGGATCCTCTAGACCTAGGGGTCCTGGTTCTGGTTCAGTTATGATGGCACTTTTATATAATAAAGCTCTTTAATATATAAAGCTCTGTAGATCCACAAAAACCTATTTGATCTCTATTCATTGTCTATGTAGATTTTATATCTTGATGACATTACAGGTTTGAGTCTTTGTTCTCAGGTTTGCAAAAGAGAGTTGCTTCTTTTCATAAATACTGACTGGAGTGTCCTAACCCACAGGAATAACTTTGAATTTGAATTCTTCAATTGAGCAGTGATCACCTGTAATGTCTTATCATACTGTAAGTCAAGCACTGATCATTAAAAAAACAAGAAAAAAAAGCACTTTTATGTAATCAATAGCCAATACAACTGCCACAACTGGTATTCAAACAGCTGGGGGAGAAAAAAAGTGTCATAACTGCAAAAAGACACAAATTTCGGACTTGAAGGCTTTCGTCCAAATAAAGTTAAAGCACAGGCACGATAATATAACAACACAATAAGCTCTCTGTCCACTCCTCCTCCTTGTGAGCGGTCAAGAGTGTTTCGTGTAATTCCAGAGAGTAAGAAAGACACTTGGATAGAGTCCGTGGTGCTTTGGGAGAGTCCTCCATTTTCATGCGAGATGCATTCAACGGTGGAGAGACCAATGGCGTTTGAAATGTTCTGTAGTGACCTGGATGACTCCATCCTGTAGTGACAGTCTCCTGCAGGACAAGGCTCTGACGACCCTCTGATTGGTAGAGCTGACCAGTCGAATTACAGATACATAGAGAGCAGTCTTTTGTCTGCTGGGGGAGGGGTGGGGGTAATCTTAATGTATAACCTTAACTTAAGCTGTGAATCAGCTGTTCACCAATGGGAGACTGTGTTGCTTTATAAAAACTACTGTATTCAAACAGACCTCCGGGTACAAAAAGTCATCGTTATACCATCGTGTTGCTCTCGCCCACTTTGTCCACATACTGAAAGAAAAGAGAGAAATCATGTTACACGTCACTCATTTGCATTTTACCCCCATGTAAAGCACAATCACTTACACAAACCTGTGCGGTATAAATGAAAGACAAAGTGTTAGCATGACTTTCTATTCTAACCCAGTGACTTAACTATTTGAACGTAGTGTATTTATAATGGAAAGCATGCATGACTGGACTCAGTAAATTAACGAAAAACACAAATGTTGTGAATTTACCTGCTCTCTACACAAAATATACGCATTTTCTGCTCTATGGTGAAAGAGTTTTATGCTGTCATGAAGAGTGTTAGACATGCTAACATGCAAGGGAAAATCGGCAGTGACTGACCACGACTGCTGATTGTCCTCAGAGCCTTACGAAGGCTTTAAAAAGACAGAGAGACATTCACCTCAAAAGAAAGCCTTTCACACAACACCATGCCAGCAGCATGTTCATTAGCCACAAAACTAACAAAATATTAGCATGGCTCTCCGCTCAGAGATGCTGCAATTTGCCTCTCAGATGGTGACAGCTGCCAAGACAGGGATTAAACGGCCATGTTTTTATAGTTTGTGAAAGGACCCTTATTTGGTTAAATTGCCAGAACAGCCATTTTGATGCTGGATTCTTCAAATTCTCGCCTTTGTCCTCAGGTTTTGTGTCTACTGAATGCACCTGCTCAACAACTATGTTTACAGGCAGTCAGAAAGTGGAGTTACACCTGAATCCCACTGACAAGAACCAAGATTATTGTTTGGACCATTAGTTGTCACTGAGCCAGTTAGGTTTATCTAGTCTGGAGGTCAGTTCATTCGAAAAAGGAGAATGGCTGCATGTAAACATAGTGGATCCAGTGGTGCTTTGGCACCGGATAATACTCACTGCACTGATGAATGGAAGGTTTAGAATGGAGCCGAGGACAGGTATTCTTCTGATGAAGCCTATTACTACAGGAAAGAAACCCCTGGATAGTACAAAAGAGAGAGAGAAAGAGATAAGATATATATCTACCTATAGAGTGTGAAAAGCCACTTGTGTCTTTTGTTTCCCTCACCTGAATAAGAGGAAAAAGCCATAGATCTCCAGCAGCACTCCGATGATGGGCCAGCCAATCAGCACCACAAACACACCTCCCAGGAAGAAACTGGTGGCCTTAATCTTGTGCTTCTGGAAGAAGAAGCGGAAGGTCCTCTCCAGCCCGATGACAAAGGCGAGTCCGGCCACAAACAGGATCTACGGCAAAAAGGAGGGGAGGACTCAATATTGTGCAGAATGGTTTGCCTCATCTTTACATGATCTTGTGTTACAGAGAGTGAAAGACGGAGGGAGAGACATGCAGCTGTGAGTTTCTCAGTGTCATAGATAAACTGGAACACTCACATTTCCAATAGCCAGGAGGGCTTTGTCAAAGAAGAGGATCATCCCAAAGAAGAGGAAAAACACGCCGAAGCCTGTTAATCCCATCCCAATCTCTGCAGGGCAAACACATAGGTTCTGATTAAACAACTGCTTCTCTATTATCTGAGTTTGTATCTTTGACTGTAAGTGTAAAAGTGTACTTTACACCCTCAGCAACAGTGTAATGGCACTAATACGGTTGTCTTTGTGTTCCAGCTTCAACGTTTGGATACTAAGCTCTCATTTTACAGATTGAACTTCACAGAAAATAGCAGCAGTATCCCAAACAGGCACAGTGAAACCGAGAGTAACCTGGCTAATTTATTTAGCACTGTATGCTAGTTAGCTTACTGATGCATATCAGCTGAAACCGGTTAGAGAGAGAGAGCAGTCACTGACTAGAAATCTGGAGAGCTACTCAAATAAAACGAGCCTTACTTTGGGAGTCCGTTAGAGAAATCATTTTGACGACGAAATAAACCGCTACGGATGACAGAGAAGTTGCAAAAAAGGATTTTATATGAGTGATCCTCCTCCAGTAGCTCTGATGACAGCTGCCACTGCAGCAACAGCCACGTCTTCCGGAAACACGCCTTCTCGCGATGACAGTTTCCGGGACACATCTGTGGTGTGTTCAACACATCAAGGGCAGCTTTTCGTTCTGCATCGTTTACCACTAACTCTGGGTTTCTGTTTTATCAACTTTCGTGTCTTCTCGTTTAAAAGTTACGTTGATAGCTACACAGCGAGGCGTATCAAACGTTATTGCGTACTCACTTTGCCTTATATTTTGAAATATACCGACTTTAGTTTTCAACTGTTGCAAACTGTTTCTTGAATGTATCGCATGTGTCAAACCGGTGTAAATCAAGTGGCTCCGGTTGGCTCATACAGATACTTAGGCGTGATGATGTGTTTCTAGCAACCCTGTTAGCAACCATCAAGTGGGTTCAGTCAACAAGAGGGGTCTGGACGGGGCTGTTGAAGGGTCACCGAATGACTGGTAAGTTATATTCAATGCTTTGCCACATTTCTTTCTAAAATACTGAACTTACAAATTGTTCTGCTGCATATCAGTTAGCTCACAAGATAATAAAGTTGGAAGAGAAACTGACAAAACTTGGTTAACATCCTGCTGGGTTTCAAAATCCATTAACAGCCAATACGATATAGCTCCTCCTTTTGTAAATGAAGCAGGTGAAGCAAATCAAGTCAGCTAGCGTTAGCTCAGTTCTGGCTAGCTAAAACAGAAAATCCGTTACAAGCTGGCACATTGCGCCCACTTTTAGGATTAGATAAGGAAAAAGATATTAGCTTAATAGAAAGCTTTAATTCAAGTTTGTTATGTTTATAAATGCCTAGCATCTAGGTAGCTACTGTTTTAGCCTTAGTGACCACAGATGATGGAAATCGTGTTCTGAAAACATTTTTCTCTTTCAAAGCATCATCTATGAGAGTCTGAAAGTTAGGTACTTTCCGATCAGACCTGCCTGAGAAATATGGACGGTGGTGACTGCACTAATGGTAAGTACCCCCCAAAACCAAAACCAAAATCACTTGGAATACAGCTAAACAGTTGAGATATTCAGTGATTATGCTACCCTCTAGGTTTTGTAAAGGATGCCAGACATCATAAAAGAATAGGATCTTGTTAAATAATCGATCACAAGGTCCTCTGTGATGATGTTGCAGTTGTTTTGAAAGTTGGAGGCAGTAAACCTCCCTGGGACAGACGGCAGGTATCACCCTCTGCCACAGTCCCAGAGGGAAAGAGACACACAGAGAGAAGTGGATCATTAGCTCTCAACCTGTGAGCCACATGTAATTAATACCTGTGGAAGTGTCAGACCTCACAGTCCCCTCCGTCGTGATAATTAGCCCAAAAGGAGAGGACCTGCTAACGTGGGGATATTCCACAAAGCAGGATTAAAAAGTTAGCCAAATAACTGAGGAAAAAGGAAAATGCTCCATCCTGTTGATATTGATTTTAATCTATAAAACAAAACTTGAACATTTGGTCTAGTCATGATGTTGAGGATTGCTAATAATGAACAAAATCCTAGAAGATATTTTGTAACATTTTAAAATCCTACTTCTGTGACAGCTGATTTTGCCTGGTCTATGCTGTTCTAGATGTTAAAAGTATGTAGAATTAACAATTTATAATAAGGAAACATTCAAATTGGACTAGTACACATTCATTCATTCAGTCATTCTCCATGAATTGTGCAGGTACCCCTTGAGCCAATCAGTGAAAAATGTATTATCCCTCCAGCTTGCATCAAAAGTGTTTACATTTTTTACTTGTAATTATAGAGTCTACACAAGGCCAACATGCAGTTTAACATAAAATACACCAACATAAAAATAGGGATGGAAACATGGACTTGAAACTAAATTACCACAAATCACAATACAGTTATTTGGTAAAGACTTTACTTTTAGTATTGCTAAAACTGTTAATGCTGTGTCTGTTAGATGTGCAGGCAGAGCTGGAGTCAGTGGAGGCTGAGCTGGAGGTGGTGGAGCTGCAGATAGCAGAGCTCCTGGAGAAGCAGGCCGAACTGAACGGCCGCAAGAAAAGATTGCTGCGAAAACTCGAGGAGGCCTGTGATGCTGCCCAGCCCTCCGGATCGTCCTCTTCATCTTCATCCTCGTCTTCCTCGAAGGCGTCTAGAGATGGGCCAGTGATGAGCAAGCAGGAGCTGCAGCGCTATGATAACCCTGGTACCGTACAGATTTAATTACATGAATGGAGTCATTGGGTTGTTTTGTGGTTTATTTCACCAAAATATGATAAAAGAAGGTCAGGGCAACAATTGTTGATATTTTCTTCCGGTAACACAGACGTTTTCTTCAACCTTTCTTACTAAAAACTAGAGAAAGAACTTTTTTGTAACCAATAATGCACCAAATAATTGTTTGTTAGTTACAAAATAATAAAATAAAAGTAGTCGGAGGAGAACGACTTTCCAGCCGAATCCAGAATTTTCCCAACATTCGACTGCTGTTTTGTGATAAATGTCGTCCCTGCTTCAGATTTCAGCTTGATAAGTAACACAAGCTCTTTGAAGGCAAAATACAATGGAAATAAAGCTTATTTAAAAGCTTACAGTCTCATACAGATTATCAGTTAATGATAATTTGCAGGATTTTTTAAAAGTTTTGAAATTGCACAAAAAATATGGAAAGGTTTTGAAAATTTGTTCAGTCCTACTAAACCTTTCCTGGCATAGATGCACTATGTCACATGTATTTGCTGTAATAATCTTGGTTACAAAATGAGATTGATATTCATATTATTTAGCTGCTATCCACATAGTGAACCTCATAATGAACACTGACAAAAATCCTCAGATTTGAGCCAAGACACTCAGGTTTGGAAAAAGTAACAAATTGTGAGAAAATAAGCCTTAATTCAGCCATGTGAATATCACTGACATCCTGCGTTGATCTCATCTCTTTGGCAGACTTTCCATGGTCTAAGGAGGTGGAGCAGCATCTGAAGGACTCGTTCCAGCTCTCCAAGTTCAGGCCTCTGCAGCTCAGAGCCATCAACCTCAGCATGGCAGGCAGGGATCTGTTCCTGGTCATGCCCACCGGCCGAGGGAAGAGCCTCTGCTACCAGCTGCCTGCAGCCTGCTCCAAGGGTACAGTCAGACACACACACACACACACGGAGGGTGTCAGGACCATATTGAATCTAGTGCCTTCTTTTTTACATTGTTCATGCGCTCAAACACCATTTTCACAGGTCATCAGCTAATTGTATTTGTCCTGCAAGCACATACAGGTCTACTGAGCCATCTGTCCTACTGAAGTCAAACATTTGGATATGTGTGTGTGTGTGTGTGTGTGTGCGTGCGTGTGTGTGTGTGTATCAGGTTTCACACTGGTTGTCACTCCCCTGGTGTCCCTAATGGAGGACCAGCTCATGTACCTGAAGTCCATCGATGTGTCAGCAGCTGCTCTCAACGCCTCCAGCAGCAGGGTAAAAACTGACAGCACTGCTTATTTGAACTCTCTTTTATCTGTTGTTCTTTTCTTCTTCAGGATGGTTTAACTGAGGACTTAGATTAGACTTAGTTCTCTGTCAGTCACACTGGGTACAGTCAGTTGGGCAGCAGCCAGTTCTCAAAAAAGGGTACAAAAAAAAATAATTTATGTACTATTTGTAGCACGTACAGGACATGTACTTGTACTTTTTCTTTTTGAAAAATAAAATATCTGGAAAGAGCATGTAGAAGACAGCATCTTACGCACCTAAATCTGTTAATGTGAAGTGTATCTTGTGAATTTATGAAATGTGTTTTCTGTGTTTAACTTATGCATTGGATTTTGTGAATTTTGTGAGTGTACAAATGATCATCTTGATGTAAATGATAAATACAGCGTCTTGTAAGCTCATGTGGGCTTGACACCTGAAAAAGATGCATGACACTTTGCAGTGTACAGTAGGTTGAACCTCTCTGTGTGTGTTTCAGGAACACGCTAAGACAGTCATGACCGGGATGACGGATCCGAAATCTCCTTTCAAGCTGGTGTACGTGACTCCCGAGAAGATCGCCAAGAGCAAGCTGCTGATGTCTCGTCTGGAGAAAGCCTACAACGCAGAGCTGCTGAGTCGCATCGCTGTGGATGAAGTGCACTGCTGCAGCCAGTGGGGCCACGACTTCAGACCTGGTGAGAGGACACGTACAGCACACAACACCTGAGTTACAATCATTTTTACACCAGTTGATTCAATGCTTAGCTTTGTCTTGGAGCTCTGACAGGTCTTTAGTGGATATTTCATTCACAGAGCTGGACATTTTTTGGTTTAAAAATGTATTTTACTCAAATGAATTCATAAAAAATGAAAATGAAATAACTTTAAATATTATTAGAGAGAATTATCTATCTGAAAAAAAGACTGGATCCTGTAAACTTTTGTGCAGCAAAAGGTGTATTTTTTTTCTGCAAGTGAAATCAAGTTATTTGTCTGTAACTTTATTAAATACACTGAAACATTACTTTGATGTTCATTATTGTTACGGTTTATGTAAACTTGGGGTGTTGAAGCTCTTTCCCTCTTCCTGTGCAGATTATAAGCTGCTGGGCATCCTAAAGCGACAGTTCCCTAACGTCCCGTTGCTAGGGCTGACGGCCACGGCAACCAGCAGTGTTCTGAAGGACTGTCAGAAGATCCTGTGTGTGCCTCAGCCAATCACAATCACCGCCTCCTTCAACCGAACCAACCTCTACTACGAGGTGGCTGCTATGGCAACTGCACTCATACACACACACACACACACACACACAAACACACTAGCACCTGCTTAGCACACACCTGCCAATGGTCTGACCTTTGAAAATGACCTGCAGTTTTGCATCTAACACAGAAAACAGAAGTTAATTTTCCTGATTTGTGTGTTTCTCAGGTTCGTCTTAAAGATTCCAATAATGAGGCATCAATAAATGACATCTCCTCACTGATCAAGAACAGATACAAGGACCAGTCAGGTACTTTGGCACACCAGAAGGGATGCACCAGTACGGATTCTGGTGTCACTATCTGTGCCGATACCAGGCTGTAATGTAGTGGAATATTGTATTGGACATTTTACCCAAGATTAATATCACATACCAAAAGCCTTGAGGAACTTGTCACAAATAAGAGCAAGCAATCTTGATTTTCTCCATTTTTGGTACACAGAAGCCTGTATTTCTAAAAATGTTGTGGAAAAACAAGTGTCATTTTGTCCATTATCCCCAAACTTATGGTTCGCGCATCCGCTGTTCCACTGTTCAGTGAAAGTAATGGATTGGATCGGCTCTTAGTATACTTTAAAGTTTCATACCTGATATTTGGTATTGGCATTGAAAAAATGGTATTGGTGCATCTCTACTAACGAGACTGTTAAGTCTCAAGAGAAAAAATTAGATTTAATGCAGTTAATAAATGCATATGTTCAAATCTACTTAACTTTTTTTAATCTATTATTGTACTGATTGTTGTGTGTTATCAGATTTATACACAGAGTGATTTTTTTTTCTAATGTTCTTGTGACTTGTCCGTGGCAGGGATCGTGTACGTGTTCTCCCAGAAGGATGCAGAGGTGGTGTCGTCTGACCTGCAGAAGAGAGGCATCCTGGCGTATCCGTACCACGGCAACATGAACCCTGACGACAAGTCACGGGTTCACCGCAAATGGACCACCAACAAAATCCAGGTATACTGCTGCCACATCCACATAGACTGGAGTTACATTATGTCATAGTACGAGTGTTGGGTCAAGGTCACTATCCAAATGTTGGCATGTCTGCCAAAATGACCAGTGCAGTAGTGTTAGTTATTTTTCCCATCCTGGATCATCTGGCCAAAATATTGATAATATGATATGAAACTAGATGTCGTCTGATATTTTAGATATCGTAATATGGTGATATGGCACAAGTGTTGTCTTTTCCTGGTTTTAAAGGCTGCATTTCAGTAAAAGGATGCAGTTTCCTGAACTTATTTGACTGTTTGACTTTCTGCTTGGTCATCATATCCACATTACTAATGACTGTGTATCAGAAATCTCTTGTGTGTAAATAGCTTATGAAACAGTCAACCTTACAATATTGTCACAATATCAGTACTGAGGTAGTCGGTCAAAAGATATTGTGTTATTTGATTTGTCTGTTTTGCCCAGTCCTAATGTCAGTGCTGTTGTCCCTCCTAGTAAAACCCATAGCAGCTGTACTGTAGTTACATTTTCTGTAACTGAAGAGGTTACTTTATTTCATTTTTTTGTGTTGACCTGCAGGTGGTGGTAGCCACAGTGGCATTTGGCATGGGCATCGACAAACCGGACGTCAGGTTTGTCATCCATCACACCATCAGCAAGTCCATCGAGAACTACTACCAGGAGAGCGGACGGGCAGGTAGACTCTATGCTTCATTCCTGTTATGATTTTGAACTTGTCTTAGTGTTGTTGCTGATAACCAGTAAACATGCATTTGCCTCTTGTTCCCTCCGTCTCCAGGCAGAGATGACCGGCCGGCAGACTGCATCGTCTACTTCGGCTTCGCTGACATCTTCAGGATCAGCACCATGGTGGTGATGGAGAACGTCGGCCAGCAGAAGCTCCTGCAGATGGTCGACTACTGCCAGAACATCGACAGGTAACACACACACACACACACACACACACACACACAGTATGGATATTTTACACAGAGTGGGAGGGATTCATAAATAATGTGTCACTGCATGACTTCAGCATCTCCTCACTGTTTGAAGGTGCCGGCGGTCGCTCATGGCGGTTCACTTTGATGAAGTCTGGGACGATGAGGGGTGCAACCAGATGTGCGATACATGCCGCAATGGAAAAGGTGTGTGTGCATGTGCTTTCAGTTATTGGAATCGTGTATGAGATTTCAAAACGTTGTCTGTTTTTGCAAAGTTTTGTGTTGTTTTTTTCACTTTTGATCATCATCATTTGATCTCTTCCCTCCAGACTCTGTCACTGTGGACATTAGTCGGCATGCGCGGGAGGTGGTGCAGATCTTGGAGCTGGCAGCGTCCATGGATGAGAAGCTGACCCCTCTGAAGCTGGTGGAGGCCTGGATGGGAAAAGGCCCCGCCAAGCACAGGAAGATGACCCAGACCACCACGCTGTCTCGGCTGCAGGCTGAGGCCGTTATCACTCGGCTGCTGCTGCAGGGATACCTCAGGTAGAACCGCTGCTACTGTAGCTTACTACTGTACTAATCTTCATGACTTAAAGTTGAAAGAGCTGCTCTCTTGCTGAGTTTAAAAAGGGATCTTGCGCTTTATTAACTTTACATTACATACATTAACTTTTTAAACACAGTTAGGAACTTATTTGCGGGTAAATTAGATGTGGATCAGTTTTGACTCTGTCTCAATTGATGCTGATAATGAGTGTATCAGCTAAATGCCAAAAATTTAACTTAACACAGTTTCCAAGTTCATAATTCAGTCTACCCGCTCTGTTGGATTTTGTCTTGGCTTCAGTGAGGATTTTAGCTTCACACCGTACACCACGTACTTCTACCTGAAGCTGGGACGCAAAGCTCCTCTGCTGAAGAACCAGACTCACACACTGAACATGAAGATGAGGAAGGCTGAGGGGGTTGGATCTGCTGCGGTGAGTAACACACACACACACACACACACGATAAGGACCATAACATGAGTGATAGAACATAAAACAAATACAAATGACCGACGATAGATGTATGTCCTCATTTTGTGTGAATTGTGCACTTTTCCACTCTTTGCAATAGAGATAGATTATTCAATATGACTTCAGTAAAGAATAGCATACACCTGACTTGGTTCAAATAGTATTTGCTTGTAATTTTCCATTTAAATTTATTTTAAACTAATACATCAGGTTAGTTCAGATTGTTTGTCAGTCACAGAAAACTAGATCTTGAACCAGCTTTCATATAGTCTGAACCAGTGGTTATCAATAAAATTTCATCCCTGCCTCCAGTTTTAGGGGGATCTTACATATTGTACATATTATATTGTATAAATGTATTTTCCTGTGAGAAAAACAATAGACAGGATGCAACTTCAGTTCAAACTGAATTGGCCCTACTGTTTCTATTTGACCCAGGGCAGGTGTACTCATGTATTCTCTGACAAAGTGATGTGACATCTTTAGTGCTCTAATCCTTGATTATCTTTATTTTTTTCTATTTCCTTTGTGTTTGTGACTCTGATCAGTGAATATTAATGTGGACTGATTTTCTCCCTATCCGTTCTTTTTGTGAAACTTTCTCTAACCGTCTTCTCATCTCTTCCAATGTGTGGCTCTCCTGTGTCTTTTCCTCTATGTAACTTAAAAATATCCTCACGCATTTTCTAAATGTCTCACAAAATCTGAAGAGGTAAGTCAACAACTCTGTCCCAGCGGTTTGAAGACCGCGATGTGTGACTTACTGATTACACTGCACAGTGTGATTCATAGTGGTAATTCAATTTCTGCCAATGCCTCTATTTCCCCATAGTGATTATTGTGTATTTTCTGATTTCAAAGCTTTTTAGAAACCATAATAATAGTTCACCACCCCCGCCAAATCCCTGCTGATAGTAATCATTAGCACCCTAACCTAATAGAAAGTAGATTGAATCATTGCAGTTCATGTAGGTTCATTACTACTCTACACATGGAAATAACAGGCTTTTGTTTTATTTTGCCGCACATTGTGTTTTTTTTTTTGTTTTTTTTTATATCCACGTTTCCCTAATGATCAGATTTGATAAATGTCCTTCACTTCCATCCATCTGGATGTCAAGTGAGTCACTCTGAGGATTTGAGAGTAATTATTTCAGTTTTTTGTGTCATTTCTGCATTATTTTCACTGAATGGCTGCTCAACAAAGGTGAACTGATGGTTAAAATGAATAACAATTTTAAAAAATGTTTTACTTAAAATGAGTTCGGTACTTCTGAAGAACAGTGACCTCTCCTGTCCAAGGTCAATATTTAATCAAAATGTATATTTGAACTAAGGTTATAATTGAAAAGTTAATTTTATCATGAGGATCATAAGAATGATGCAACTCTCTACACATTTCATACACACAAATATCTGTAAAATGTGAACGTTAGAGGCTACACAGATATGCTCAGATGTGATTTTCCACCACTGAACACACAGCACAAAACTTATTTATACTAGGTTCAGTAAAATAAACTGCTTGATTTTTAGTTATGTATGAGTCCCCAGTTTTCCATTTCAAATAGCAGTTTTCAAAGGAGTATTGTTCCTGTAACTGAGACTTTATCTCTCGCAAAACTACTTGGAATTCAGGGCCCAAACTCCATATCCGTGCGGCTGGTTAAAGAATGTATTCAAGAAAAATTGAGCAATTCTGAGACACGCTGTAGGTAATTCAGATGATTTCAGATGGAACGAGCCAGCTGGACTTTGTGATCCAACATTCACGACCACCTGGACCGCAAAGTGATGCAGCATCTCAGTCATCTTTTCCCATATGTTTAAAGCATAACTTTACTTGAGCCATATGTCTGTTGCTTCTGTCTTCACCAGGTCAGAGGCAGATGTTCCCAAATTACTGTTTCTGCTCACCAAGAAATTGCACTGTTCACATTTCTGTATTGGCTTTAATGAGGAACTCAGCAATTTCCTCATTAAAGCTGAACTACTATACTAAATTAATCAGGTGTTTTATAGGTAACTCAAACACCTGTGTATATAATTTTGGTGAAGATTAACAAACTAAGATTCAGATTGTCTGACAACATGTTAAAATGCTGTCGTATGAAGGTTCCTGACAGTGATGGAAACTGAAACAATACAGGAATATTATGTAATTGTGGGGTTCCCCTATAGAATAAATTTTAGATGTTGGAGTCATTTTAGGTTGTGAGACCCAAGTTCGCTTTTTTGGCCCATCCCAATTCCAGTAGATGTTGCAGTGTAGGAAATGTCTCTTTGAATATTCATATCTCGATATATGGACAATTGTGTGATAATTGCAACAGACTGTAATTGCAGTTTAAAGCACAGAGGCCAGATGATGAAATTTCACTCCATCATATTTTACCAGCTGTGAGGGTTCATTTGATTTTTGAAGAGGTGTATTTCAGATGGTAAAAGTGGAATTTGATCAATTCTGCAGTAAATCCATTGAATATTTAGGAATTTTGTTAGAGGGTCACTATTTGATCAATAGGTAGACTTAATTGTCCCAAAGGTTTGTCCCATGGCAGTTTGAAACTGCCATGCCAAACATACAGTAAATAACACACCATACCAAACACATATTACCCATGCATACAGTACTCTGTAACAAAGTGCAATACAGGTACAATACTGTACTGTTGAAGCAGAGCACATGCTGTATCGATCTTCATAAGGTTTTAATATGAAGTGTTGCTCTGGTTGTGTTACAAATTCTTTGCATTAGATAGTGATTAGCAGTGGAAAGATTCCAAAAATGTCGAGAGCTGTTAGTTTTTATCACTGCTTCATCCTTATAGCACTGTTTGGAACTAAAAAAACGGTAACAAAAAGAAAATAATGTTCCATAGTAGCCAGAAATGTTCCATAGTCGTGCTGGAGAGGTCATGGAAAGATGATCTGAGGGGACTTTGGGATCCCCAGCCTTCAGTCCTTCAGTCCTTCAGTCTCCTGTGTCCTTGCCCCTGGTTTTCCCTCCTCCGCTCGCTGCACGTCTGTATGAGTCAGAGCCTCCCAGGTAAAAGACTGTTGTTAATGACCTACAGGTAAAACTCTCTGGTGTGAGTGGCCAGGGCAAATCCAAAGAGGGAAAGAGAGCAGTTCAAAGTGCTGGAGACGCCCCTGTTGCCAAGAAAGTCAAGAAAGACCTCCCCTAGCCCCCCCACCCCGGAGACAAGATGACAAAGTACAGTCCCATGATTCTTTGCTCCACTCACCTCTGCATCTGTTGGCATGGCATTGTCTGGGCATTTACTTAATAATGTCAAAACTGGACTAGGCCACAGTCTGAATGCTTGAATTGAATTATAAACCAACTGAAAATCCTTTCTCCCCATATAAAATTAAATTTATAACATGTAAAATAAAATGCATGATGCCATCTAATGATTTATAACCAGTGCTTTGCAACATTAACACTGCTCATGGTCTCTGATCCCATTCTCATTCAGGAGCATGCTTTCACTAACACTGTATCACTCTAACAGGCTGCACTAACATGGTTGTTTTAGTCTAATTGAGTATGCAGAGAGGTTGGCCAAATTGTACATTATGGATTTCTCTTGCCTATAATTTATCTGACTGCATACTGCCCAAGAAGTCCTATTACTAATGAACAGTGTAATTAGATTGTAACAAATTGTAATGGCCAATTTCTCTTTATATTCACTTGACTGAGGGGTTTTCCCAAGCTGTTTTAATGCATTACTTTAATGCTATTTGTCACTGATAAGAGTTTTTATGGTTACAGGAGGACACATCAGCTGCTGAAGCCAATGACAAAGAGGTTGATTTGACCTTTGACCCTGCTGACACGGGCAGCAGCAGCAGTCCTTTACCACCCAAAGACAAACTAGTGAAGGAACAAAGGAATTTGGCCAGGAAACAAGACTCAAAGCCAGTTGGCCAGACAGAGAGAGCGAAAAAGAGACGGACAGACAAACAGATGGAGCGACGTGGAGAGGAAGAGGATGACGAGGGTGAGAGAAAACCTGTCCTGCTCCAACATAAAGTTGAGGTGGATGTTGAGATTAACATAATAGAAAACCTAGAAGTCAAAAACTGTGGAAAATCACCGGTCAAACCTAGTGCCAAAAGAAAATCCACCACCCCTCAGAGAGCCAGAAG
Source organism: Neoniphon sammara (assembly GCA_900302535.1). NCBI lineage: Eukaryota > Metazoa > Chordata > Actinopteri > Holocentriformes > Holocentridae > Neoniphon > Neoniphon sammara. The sequence goes on along the minus strand of OMKZ01042161.1, from coordinate 46,495 downwards.
GAAACCCCATGCTAACGTGGCGGCAGATGCTCCCACACCGCCCCCTGGTGGTGCATCCGCCAGCACTGACCACCAGAGGCCTGCACTGGTCAGCTCTCCATCGCAGGCCTCCATCATCTCTGAGAGCGCCGTGGAGGAGCTCTGTGACCTTAGGAACTACTACAGCAAACAGCTAAGGAGAATAAACTACATTTCCCATGAATACCTGGGGCAGCGCTCTGAGCCAGGAGTGCTGGCATGCATCAGGGAGCCGCTGAGGAGCCTCCGTCTGCCCCGCGGCGTAACCATCGCCCAGACAGCGCGCAGCCTGTGGACCAGAGTCAGCGGCAGGAGGAAGCTGGTCCACAGGTGACCTCGCCTGTCTGAACCAACTCCGCTGGAATTTGACCCACAAACTGACAGAAAAACTTATCCAAAATATGTCAGTAGCCCTTTAAGCTGCCTGTGTTAGAAATTATACAGAACTTAATCTGTATAAACTTTATCTGCTGTGTAGAAGCTGCAGCAGGAAAAAGTCATCTTTCCAAGTAAATCCCCTTCACAAGTCCCACTGGCTGATATGAATTTACCCTTTTTGTCTCTCAGCAGCTGTGTTGCCAGTGAATATAATTCAGTTTGGCCCACCTAAATCCTGGTACCTACTGGATCTGGCTCATCTGATGTTTTCCCACGCAGTTCAGGTTTTATGATCATATCAGAGGCCGGCAAAGTGATTTATGAACCTGAAACTTGATTGTAAAGCCAAGCTGTCACTTCTATGTCGTCTCCCAGCTTGATAGTAGGCACTAGTGCCAACAGTATAGGACATGATTATAGACATAAGAATACCTAGAGGTAGTTGCATGCCAAAATGGGGGGAAAAAATGATCATCACTTCACTTTAGGCATTTAAATTGAATTTAGGTTCATTCAAACATTCAGATTTCCAGTGCACAAGTAAGTTGAAGTTCCCTGTAAAGATCTGCTCGTTTGATCTTCATCTTGTTCAAAATGTGTTTGACTGTGACGGAATAATACTCTGCAGCCGGCTTCTGTGCATCTATAAATTGCAAATGCCCAAGAAACTTGAAACGGATACAAACCAGCTCCTCTCTGTAGTCAGATGTCATCAATCAGCACTTCTCCCATTAATGCAAAGCAGTGTTCTCCCTGCAAAATGCGGTTTTCATCATAGTCACAGGTTTTATATCTTTTTCACAAGCGTTGGGAGTGTTGGCAGCTTGCACAGAGGTGGGAAATTCCACATGTTTGATGTTTGGATATAGTGATGTCATGCATTTTTATTAACATTATAAATTTCTGACATCAAATGTGAGCATAAAACCTCTTTAAATGAGGTCACAGGTGAAGACACTGTAATGTTAAAATCTAGTTATTGTGAGACCTCTGCAGGGTGTCAGCACTGTGGGGGCAGGACGGCGGCATTACATTGATCATTTCCAGGTTTTGAGTTTCGGGTTTATCTTGTGAAGACTGAAGCTTTCGTCTGAATATGGGCGTGTTTACGGTTAAATTGTCCAACCACTGTAGTCATCAAACAAAATTTTAATGTAATGTATCTGAACCTTTTTACATGGCCTTTTCTAATATTTTGTGCATTTTTGTTTCAGTCTGCTGATTCAGACCTGACTGCAGAAGTGCAGGGGTTTCAGTTGCACAATGTTAATTAATTTTGTCTTCACATTATTATGGGCACAGCAGGAATGCTCACAAAATAGTTTTGTTTTGTTCCCTGTAAAATGTCGGCCAAGGTGTTGTTGGCAAAAAAATAAATGTAAGGTCTTTTGTAATGAAATGTTTTAATGTTGAAACTGTTATCATTTACTGACACTCACCAGCTGGATTACATCGAAACAGCAGGCTAGTGTAATTCACTTTGTATAGCCACATTTTTTTGTGTTGGATCATTCCCAAACATTGTATACAGTTGAGTCTGCTGCGTTTTAAGAGAATGCACATTGGCTATGTGCTGTGTTAGAGAACATGGCCTCTGCTACTGAATCTGTGGATGCTTCATTCTTCTCAGTCAGTGTTTTGGCTTTCTCAGGGTTCCTGCTGAAAAGGAATTTGGTCAGTTCCATGTCTTTAAGTTTGGAAATTGTAAAAAAAAAAAAAAAAAGGTATCTTTGTGCTGCCCTGTCATGCATACTGCTGCATGCTTTCTGTGGTGCTGGACACCAGTCAGCCCACATATTCTTCAATTTGCCAGTGTGCAGACCAACAATGTATTGAGTGAATTAATATGAATTTAAAGGTGCTATACAGCTGTCTCATTTAGAGCACCAAAATTGTTATGTCAAATCAAGAAATCATATCTTCAAACTGCAACTGTGCAGGAACCCTGTTTTTTTTTTTTTTGTAGTTTGTCTATAGCGCCATCACCTGTCAGACCTCCACACCTGCAGTACAGTAGGTAGAGGATGTTTTCTCTCTCTCAGCCACTACAGGGTGCCAGAGCTCTCGTTTCACAAAGGAAGTAGCTAAAGAGAGTAGAGACCAAAGTACAGATCCTGCTTATTGGCTTCCAGCTGTAATCATTGTTATAACATGATTGACAAGAATGCATTCAAAGGCATTCACAGAAAGCTTTTATTACTGTTACATTCTTCTACATGACACATACAATACTCCCCTAACAGCCACAATTAACTAATCACAAGCAATAGTTTGGCTTCTGTGATAATCTTTTATTCCTTTTAGATGATTGTTAGGAAAGTTGCAAAACAAATCTAATAAGAAATAATCGAAAGGCAAGCGTCCCCGTGCTGCTGTCTGAGTTGAGGACCACAACTCAGCTTGTTTTGATAAGGACGAGATAGGACCGGGTTCATTATGAGGCTAACTGGCTGTAAAACACCGATAAGAGCAGAAGTCAAGAGTTCACCAGATGGAAGCTGTGGGAGTCAAGGAAAGGTCTGCCTCATAAAAAAACACCACATTTTGACAGGCCTGGCTGTGCTGAGTCAGCAGAGGAGACCAAAAATCAATCGCCTGATCAGGATGGGGTATTACAGAATTTAATGTTGGCCTTTACAGGGTTCCCTCACTGGACTGTAATGTATGGAATATTAATTTCGTTTCCAGGTCTTGAAAAGTTCACTAACTGCACAAAAAGTCAGTGGGGAAAAACCGCTCAGTTGCAGTGCACAAAAGTAGTTGTAGACCTTGCAAGCATGGTATTTGTATTTATTATGGTGTGGCTGAGTCGACTCGTCAAATTCTTCAAATTCTGTCCAGAAATTAAGGTGGACAAAAAAGTACATAAGTTTTAATTATAAAATGTATAGGAGCCTTGCATTTAGAGGAGGCTGCTCTGTATACACTTAATCATAACTGTTTACTATTGATAAGGAGCAAAATAATAGCTAGTTAGCTACATTGTGGAGCGTTATTGGTTAGTTATTAACAACTAGAACAGTTCACATAGGATCTACATGAATTTTTTTTTTCATTTTTATTTCTAAATGCTGTCAGAAGTCTATCATGCATTGTTATATGGGTACCTAATTGGTATATCATTATTGAATGATGTAAAAATTAGCAACATTCGTGAAGACTTTGTAGACATTAATACACATTTTCTGGGTTTCAAGACTTGTAACCATCTCCTATTCACATTTGACAGTGATTTATATTAATGGCATGTATCAGTTAATTAGCACTGGTCTCATCTTGAAGTAATATTACAGGCTGCTACTGAGATGACTGAGCTTTTTTTTTTTTTTTTAATGAATTATTTAGATCAATGCACGGTGACAAGTATTAGCATAATTTTCATCCTAACATTTCAAACAATATGCAAATCCGCACTTCATTGTCATGGGGACTTTTCAGTTCCTGTTTGTGGGCTAATCTGCCCACAACCTTTATTCATATTCATGAAATGTTGATACTCCCATTGTGTCCTACAAACTTTAATTGCTGTTTTGTTTCAGTGTGCCAACAGGAGTTCATCTTGACATCTGAGGGCAAAGGAATCTGTCAGCAGGGAGGGTGTCCTCTGACAGCGTGGTGGTAATTCCTCTGCAAAGCTCTGTTAAAATGTCTTTGTGTGTCTGGACACAGTTTTCAGCATGTGATGCACAGGCTTGGCCTTTTTTTCAAGGCACTCCCAAAGCGTCCGCTTTAACTAGGAACTCAGACTCTCTGATTTGTAAATTTACAACCTGTGACAACGCTGCATTCTGGGTGTTAATGAGGGTAAAACATATACCAAGAAGAAGAAGAAAATCTGAACTTACCTCTCAGGGAATATCAAAAGTATATCCAGTAGTATTTGCTTAAATCATAAATAAACACTCACATTGATTTACTTCTTACTGTAAATAAAAGGTGACTGGTTTTCAGCCATTTTTGTGCACTTTGACGTATCTTGAACTGAAATCAGAGAACAGGGAGCGCTGAAATGAATTTCCAACTTGTAATTCAGAGTAGGATGATCGTTCAGTTTGTGTAGTCTGATGGTTTTAACGAATTCCGAATTGACATGAACGCAGCATCAGTGCCACGTGACAGACCCAGAATCTGGGAAACTAGGCAACATAGAGGACCTTTGACTTCAGAGAGGTGGGCTCTCTGAAAACAAGTTAAAAACATAGATTTCAGATTTATTATCTCTTCACTTTTGTTACAATCCGCCCATATGACTGGGAAATTGTTTTTTTTCGCTTGCCTATCATATTATGAGGGACAAGGAGGCTTACTGATAATAGAGGGCATATAACAGAGGCAGGTTCCTGTCTTTCCACTTTTTTTATTTTGCATTATGTAATCGCCATTCTTTTGTCCAGATTCCTGGTTAGCAGCAGAAAAAAAAATCTACTTCAAGGCAGAACATAGTGTCTCTACATCCAAAACAAAAAACACAGGAGACAGGGAGTAACCTTGTCGCACCCCTCAATTTATGTCAAGGCCTGTCTCTCTGACTGGGTGTTACTACAGTATTAAATCCATAGAAAATCTGCTGATAATTATTTGGTAAAATGACTTCTCCAGTTGTTAAATACTATCTGAAGCCTTTTTCAAATCCAAAAGAAGGGCACAGTGTTCCTGACAGCTGAGATATCTGGGCGTGGAGCGAACAAAGCAAGCTTCTTAATTGACTCTGGATCTTAGAAGTCCATGTAATAAACTGTGCTTTTACACAGGATGGTTCAGGTGTTAAACTAATGAAAGCAGATACACTTGATCTCAGCCAGAAGGCTGACAAGCCCTCAAGCTTATTATACCTGAGAGTTAATCCTAGGCCTCCTAATCAGTAGCACAAGTAAAGTCCTTGGCGTTTTAGCTCTAGCCAATTTCTAACAATATCCCAAAAGATAGTTTGGCAGTTGAGGAACCATTCTCATTAGTTGCTTTGTTTCCCAGGTCCAGCGGGCGGTGGCAGAGGAGCAGATGTTAGCACAAGTCCTGAGGAGCCCAGAGGACAGGTAGGCAAGGCATTTTTAGTGCAGGCTAGTACTTATTTGTTAAAATCATTTATCCAGTAGAGCAATAAAAATTTGAATACTGTTAGCAAAATCATGCTTGGAAAAAATTAACTGTTCATATGGCGTTCGTAAATAATCAAAGAGATAAGTATTGAATCCTAATTTGTGCCTCCAAGTCAAGTGTTTAGTTATAAAACTTTATAATATTCTGTCACTTCTAGTATGGATGAACCACATGTTTGACTCTGCAGGGCGTAACCAAGCACTTTTGAGATAATTTTACCTGTCCTGACCGTAGACTCACCCCAGTTAAATTAAGATAAAAAGCACTCGTAATCTTTACAGTGCCATAAACCAACTAAGCAATCATTAGAAATAAGACCAAAGTTTTTCATGTGAAGCACATGTAATGGGGAAATCAACCATTATCTCTGAGGTGCAGTGATAAGGTAATTGAGCGTTTCAAGGAGTAAGAGATATAAAGATTAAATTTTTTTTCAACCACAGTGTTCCACTGTTCCACGAGAGCAAGAGGGGCTTAAGTGCCTTGCTAAACAGCACCATGATGGTAGTTGAGGGAGCGGAGAGATTTACTGGTTGGTTCTCCCTCCCTGCCTCCCTTGAGTCCCAGAGAGACTCAAAACCATCAACCTGCTGGCCACAAACGCTCCTTTCTATCCTAATAAGTGTACCAGCCCACTTTTTTTGTTTAGCTGTAACAGAGCCCTTTCCATTTTTGCAGTCACCTTAAAATGTCAAACCAAACTAATGGCAGGCAATAATTACAAACCCATAAAAACTGACAGTGCAAGATTAATTTGATAATTTTCTCCGAGGACAAAGCATGACCAATAGAGATAAGACTCAAAGCTTACTGTAAAATGAGATGGGAAAGGTGCAGTGTGGTTGGGAAGGACTCAGTTAGCTATTGATAGCAATGGTCACATATTTCATATAGTAATGGACATTATCATTTTAGCTGCACAGAAGTTACCTGCACACAAGCAACATTTAGAAGTTTTATTTTGAAGTTATTAAATAGAAAGTAAACAGTGACAATTTTCTATGTACAATATGCAGCACCGAGGTTTTTCTCCTGATCTTGGGTTTCTCAGAAGCATTGGAAGACCAGCAGTATCCAAGATGTATACAAATACTCAAGCAAAAATTATTTTCTGGTAGAATAATACTCCTCCAAAGATATTTTATTCAAATCCACCACTGTAATCAATTAGAAATGTATTAAAATACTTTCACTTTGGTCGGATGCTTTTCATTTTTCAGCATGCACACCTCCACAGGTGATCAAGAGCACAAAATCTGCTGTCACCAATAACAGTAACAATCAGCAATAGGGGGTTCTAATTGTAGCTGTTTTTTAGTGGTTGAGCCCTTAGCGTCTTTGGAGGTCTTAATGATGTTCTTAAGTGAAATATTACAAAAAAATGACTCAAGCACACGACTACATGAGGTTCCAGTGTCTCAGTGCTTGTGAGAATTCAGAACTTCATCCAAACTTTGAAATAACAGCATTTTCACAAACTTATCACATGGTTTGTATACAGACTTTTTACAGTTGGCAGATAAACAAAGTATGTGGTCCCCTGAAATGGAAACACTTGAGCAAGCTGATAACAAGCAGCTCACAAAATGCACGTGCTGTGGCAAATACCTGCACTGACCTAAAATACAACCGCTGGCCTAATTTCTTTCACTCGTCCCTTCTGCATTCGCACCGTTCATTAGCTCTGCATATGTCCCTGAATACAGTGACTAATCCTTGAACAACAGACATGCTGAGGCATTGCCAGGGGCAGCAGATAAGGTTTTATGTGGGGCTCCAGGTAAGGGTGGGTCCCAACCAGGAAGTGCTGAAGGTGAGCACCGACTGGAGAGTAAACTGGGGCAGCGACCACTAACTGTCCGTGCCGCAGTGGGAGCTGGCTGTCCAGGGTGAGCCAGTTGGGGAGCTGGTACCCATACAGGGGCTCCTCTGGTTCCTGGACCTGCTGCAGGCATTGGTTCTCCACTGGAGACCCGGCTCCGCTTCTTTTCCACTTGGCCCTGCGGTTCTGGAACCAAATCTGGTTCAAGAGACACAGCACACAACCTGTCACTAATTTAGTAGACATCATTAACTTGAACAAAAAATCCACCTTTAGACACTTAAACACTGTTTAAAAAAATAGCTATTGCCAATGTACTTTGCATTTCTGGCCCATTTCATTGTTTAATGGTGAATAAATCTCATTCCCACAAATAAGTGGCCAAATGTAGAGAGCACCAAGATATTTTCAATGCAGCTGAGTTGAGTTTGGTCTTCTTTTTTTTCCCCTCCAGTTATCAAAAACATCAACAGTAAACATCAGGTTTTTGGTGTCAACTCCTCAAAATCTCAAAATAGCGAATGTAGACATTTAAGAAGAAATCCAACACAGAAGCAGCAGAGATACAGATTTCTTCGACAAGAAGCCTCAACAGACCAAAATTCACTGTAGCTACAAACATGCTGCCTTTGAAGTGAGGGGTGCGAAACTCATTTTCTCTCAGCTGGAAAAACTTATTCTCTTGCTCTTACTTTGCTTTTGCTATTACTGTTGCTCCCTACACATATAACCCACAACTGCAGGAAACAAATTCATGCATGGTCTCTGGAGGCATTTTGAGATAGAGGGTATACCAAAAAAGTAAATTACAAAACAAAATAACTCCTGGAATGCATTGAATATCACAGATTAATGTAGTATCTTACCTGATTTTTCCTTTAAGTGCATGCATGATAATATGCCATGTAACCCTTGACAGCACCTGACCCTAACCCCAAGCTCTGTGCAAAAGTTTGATAACAATGTTCAAATCTTCAATCTCCTCTGTCTATGTGAATCTATTATATATGCATACAGTTGGTTGCAGCTGTGGCCTGTGCTGATAACAAACAACAGCAGTATTAAGTATAAAACAAATTTCCCCATGGGAACAATAAAGATAATCTTATCTTAAACACCTAGTAAACAGTGCATAATGAATCTTGTCGCTGAAAATGTTGCAAGTGTTGAGATTACCTATCTGTCGTGAGTCGCTGCACCGAGTTTCACGGTGACACTACTGACATTTCTGTGCAAATTGGTCATTTGGTCATTACTCAGCAATTATTACCTAACGATGTACCTGTATTCTGCTCTCAGACAGTTGGGTATGAGAGGCCAGTCTCTCCCTGGTCTGGATGTTGGGGTAGTGGCTCTCCTGAAACGCCTTTTCCAACTCCTCTAACTGGTCAGGGGTGAAAGTTGTCCGCACTCTCCGATGATGAGTATGCACAGCTAGACGCAGACACAAACAGGCCCTCATTTTCCCAGAAGTTATGCTGACACAATAGATTAATGAAGAACTAATGGCTACTTTTATTTATCCAAGCATGATCTTCTTTACGTAAATATACATAATTACTGTGCATTAGTTGATTCATGCATATCTAAGTTCCCACGCTTGTGCACATTTTTATTCTAATTACTTTCATGCCTCTTTTTTTTTATTATATTCATAGGCAATACAAAAGCATACAATGCAATTCCCCAACCTGCATTTAGAGTAGATGGTGCACTCAGCATGGAGCTTCCAATGAATAACTAATGAAATGTATTTGGAATCTACTTCAAAGAGAATCATCTAGGGAGAAAGAAAAAAAGAAAAAAACACTCCCTGCAGGCCGTCTAATAACTAGTTTTAAGAGCACCTGATTACACACTTCATCTCTCACTGTCGGAAAGTTAGCAACTTGTCTTAGTTAGTGATCTCTGTTGCACTTGTCATTCATGCAAGACATCTTCATTTTGAGGCAAGTCCCGTCCTAATCTTGAAAACAAATTCAAATTTTATTATGTCTACAAGAGGGATGAGTTCTGACATTTGCTGTTACACCTGAAATTGATAAATGAAACCAACCAGGTGGAAACATTGTGATGATTTTGTGTAATTTTTCCTTACTGAGGCTCTTCAACCAAAGTCGAAAAAGCTCTCAAGTACTTCAGTAAAAGTAGCATCACCATAATGGAGAAATCCTCCAGTAAAAGAAAATGTTACTGAAGTGAAAGAACAGAAGTGTTAGCAGAGAAATGTACTCAAGTATGAATAATAAAAGTAGTCATTGTGAAGAATGGTTGATTCAGAGCGTTAAATTGTTGATGCATTAACCTGTAAGAAGTATGAAAGTAGCTCTAACTGCTTCTTATACTGTTGGCCAGTTTACACTCTAACAATGCATCACATTTGATGTTTTGCATGGAAAAGCTTCTTCTGCAAAGAAACTCTAGCCATCTGATGAATACAGTGCAGTAAAAAGTACAAGATTTCCCCTGAGCTCTAGTGCAGTAAAATCAGAAATTTTAACAAAGTGGATATACGCCACAATTGTACTTAACTACTGTACTTGAGTAAATGTTCTTAGCTACTTTCCACCTCTGCTCTCCAGGATGCATGTAAAGCTCATTTCTTTCTCTCTGATTTGTAGCCAGTCTCTTTGAAGGCGGAAGGAATCCAGTTTTAACAGAAACACGGCCCAGCAGAGATGCCTAACACACTGCAGGCCCATGCAAACCCATGTAAACCACACTGGCTCATTTTGTAGCCCACTCACCCCTTGTTGTTTTAATCATAGCCTCATCTGCTGTAATCCTCTGACAAGCCGAGCCCGTCTCTCCCCCAGTGTCTCCCGTGTGCCTCTCGCTCTGCTCCTCCCTGGCCAGGATCTTCTCGATGGAGTGCGACAGAGCCTTGGAGGCCCCAGGTTCTGCCATCTGCTGAGATCGAAGCCCCAGGTCTCCCTCTGACAGCTCCAGTCGCTCCGGCATCTGCCGCTCCTCAGCAGAAACCAGGGAACCTCAGGAGGCAGAAACCACACGGTGATAATTCCACTCCCACAGTTTGACAATCCCTGATCTATATTTTACATTCCCTGTCTTGTCTCACTCTGTGTAGAAGAGTTTCTGTTCTTCTTTTGATCTGATTTGACTCCCCTCTATAACTTCTCTTTCTTTTTCTTTTTGTTTTCTGCTGTCTGTCTCCTCCAAAATTTCTTCACGCTGCCTCAGGAGGTTTCTGGCACGCAGGTTGTGTGGTGAAACTGTCAAGACCATAAAATCCTGTAAAAGGCCGACAAAGCCACACTGTTGATATGAGGCAATTTGCACACACACACACACACACACACACTGCCTCTACACTTCCTCCCCCAGCACTCATTACTCGGATAAATCTATAGCAAAGATAACATGTCCTAATGTACACATGACACAAGACATGGTGCAGATAAATGGAAGCAGGTATCAGATAGTTGTAAGTAATCATGTGATATTTGAATTGATTAGTCTATTTCCAGTAAAACAAAAAGAGTATTAACTGTAAAACATGTGTAATACCCCAGTATGTGTTCATAATAGATGAATAACACCAAGGTCATATGTGGCACACGTTGTTATAAATAAGAAAACAGTCAAGTTGTACAATATTATTTATCTATTTGTGTCATTACTGGAATGCGAAGAGTCAACAAGATAAATGCAGCAGATCATTCTAGATGCTTGCTTCCTGTTTACGACCAATAAACAGCCACGTGCGTGCGTGCATGTGTGTATGTGTGTGCGTGCCCTTTCGGTGAACCCTCGCACTGTGTTTCACCTTTACTGCTGTCGTGATCAGACACCAGCCGCTGCTCAGGGGTCAGATTTGCCTGCTCTGCTTGTAATGGCACAGTGACAGATTAAAGGAGCGAGCGACCGATCATAGGCCCGCGTCATGAGGGAAATCGCTCCGCGGACGGGACGAGTCTGTGTTCTGCCGCTGCCGAGGTGTTGTAGCACTTCCCTGCGGACGCCGAGCACTAAGCACCCAGCGCTGAGCTGTCTTGTTCTGGCTCTGCAGCTTCTTAATGAAAGGAAAACACAGCCATTTATGTTTTGACAAGCAAGTGTAATAAGTCAGTGAACACAATATAAATTTTAATTTGCTGTCCAGTCTCAAAAACAGCTGGGACGAAGGAACAAGAATATAGTCAGGTCAGGATTTATTTAAGATGCAAAATCATGCAGGGTGTCTCAGCACATCTTACATTAAAATCAATGGAAACAAAAGACAAGGAAGAACAAGACTTACTCCTGGGGACAAAATGAATGTGCAATTTTGAAAGTGAGCCATTGCGCTGCTAAAAATATGCTTGCGTGCAGTTTTACCTGGATCGATAAAAGTTAAAATAGCAAAAATGTGGGCTGGGAGGTAGAAGAGGCAAAAGAGACCCTCAAACAACTACAATATCCCATGCACCCCAAAACACCTCACATTGTGAAACCTGCCTTTTTTAAAGTCAAGGTCACATTTTTGTCAGGATTTCCGTGCCTGCAGTAGACGCTGGTTATTTGACCTCTGCATTCGAAGTAAGGTTCTCCAAATTACCAGTAGATGGAGGCATTGTATACAAAAATACTCTGTAATGCCTGCTTCTTCAGCTCTGGCATCCAAGGATGTGGGTAGACGAGGGGGGATGAAGGTCTCTGCTTGGCATTCTGAAGCCATATATTTAATTGCTTTGCATGTATACTGTAGCTTTGGGCTGTCTGTTCACCTTCAGGATGAACAAAAGAAAAAAAAAATGAAACGGTACCATCAGCGCTGACTACAGATCAATGATGATTCATCTCCCTGTGCATTTTGTACCAAAGGGGCACTGCAGTGGCCATTTGTGGCTCTGTACCTTAATAGGCAGAGCATGGCATTAACTTTGCTGGCATTATAGGTTGGCGTCACACATGTAAAAATATATGCTGCCATAAAACATATTAGATAAATGTGTCTGACCCAAACCTAATGGCATATAATGTTTTTTTTATTTTCATTGCAGAATGACCTTTATACCTTTGTGATCATATGACTGCAGGTTTTATTAGTTTTGTGGAGTGAACTATGCAGCATGGACTGGAAACACAGATACAGATACAGATTAATCTGATTTTTAACTCCATTCAACCAAGATTTATTGTTTTCACTAAAGCTACACGATCAGGGTCACAATCAGGTTAAAAATTACATTATGTTTTCTTCTTTAGTTTCCATGCAGCAACAGAAACCTTACTTTGTACTGTTTGCTCTCTCTCTTTCTTTCTCTCTTTCTCTTTCTCTTTTTTTTTCCTGGGCTATTGCTCTTTTTTCACAAAGTGCAAAGAACAGCTCATCAGACTTAGCATCAGCAGCACTGACTAAACTGTGAAATATCAACACCAAACACCTTTTTCTCCCCGCCGGCATTTTCCAAAATAGATTCAAATATAATCTTTATTTGTTAAAAGCAGCACCTCAAGGTTAGACTTGCTGTCTTGATGGGAATGAAGTGGTAACTGGTTGCATTTGTTTGTGCATTGCAGGTCCGTATTTTTAAATATTCCCATTATTTGATGATATGTGACGGGTTTTAATGCAACTACAAATGGGGATACGAAGCAGGATTTGGAACACTGTGTCAATTGAAGATTTTATAAGCAGTCACTCTCACACACACAGCTGAATTAAAGGTCAACTACGGCAGTAATTGTTCTGTGTTTGTCTCATAAATAAGAAGCTATAAGGCTAAAATTAGACTTGTTAAGGCGGCAATCTCAGATTGGGTTGACATTTTTGGTGCTAAGTGGTCATTGATGTGCTGTTTTGGCGCTGCAGCTCTTAGAGATCACATGCCAATCAAACAATGTGTCATCGAGTGTGGCGTATTCCGTGAAATCATGGAAGTGAGAAAGCACTAAAGGAGGAGATAGAGAAATGGAGAAAAGTGTGGCAACAGAAGGAAAGTCATTAATCATCCTGACTGGTCTGGACAGGAGTGATTCCACTGGACACTGCAGCACTGCACTGTATGGATACTGTCTGCAAGCGTGCACGCTCTCACACACACATATACACACACACACTGATATTCTTATCTCTATGTCCTGAATGACCTGCGAGTCAGGCCCATTGCCCAGCTCTTACATAACACTTGGTTCTGCCCCGACCAGGCGAACCAATCAATAGCCTACATCACAGAGGGAAAAGACTTGGCTCGGCTAGAGCATCCTGACATGAAGATGAGACAGACCTTAATCAGACTGACCCACGCCAGCAGCTGCCAAGAGGGGGAACGGATTAGCATAGCTGTCACACTTTATGACAAGGCATGCTAATTTGGCATGACTGTTCGGACAGATTAACAATGTAAATTAATCGGGCAGTGAGGAAAATCTCATGAGGAAAAAAATGTTGGGTTATTTACAATACGTCACAAAAGTTTGCATCGATTTCTATTTTATCAAAGCTGATATGTCTGGATGATGAATTATTTATTGCTTTCTTAGGGAGCATTTAAAAAAGTGCCAGTTTCTTTATTTTGTAGGACCGGATCTGTGCAGCAGCAAGTCACTCGGCAAGAAAATTGTTCTGCCTGCTCTCTCTATAAAACGCTTTGTTGCACAAATCCTTATCGCTGCCATCTTGCCCATTTACAAGTCAGAATGGCCAGTGTGTGTGTGTGTATGTGTGTCACACCTGCTTAGCGATGGCAGCAGAGGTCCGGGCCGTGTTGGCGCTAGGCTTGCTGTGATGGCTGAGGTGAGGTTAAACTCAACACCGCCTCCGCCTGCACTGACCGCTGTAGCTCAGGATGTGCACAGCTGTGGGTTTCTGCTGCGTACCTACAGGTAGCTCAGATGTTCTTCTAAGCCTGTGTGTGTGTTTATTTCCACTGTGGGCGAGGTGCTGACCTTCAAATAGCCAGTGAGAAAAGTACCATCTCATAGGTGTGATGTTCTTTCTACTGGCATGGTGAAGCTTTCCATGTATCACCCAGATAAATCCCAGTCTTGCCTTCTGAGTCTATAAGTGGGAAGAGTTGTAGGAATATAGATGCATGCATACGTGGGTGGATGACCAGTTGAGTAGATGAATTAGTGTCAGAAATATGGTAGGATTGAATTCTCTTTATAAGTCCCGTTCTCTCTGTGTCCCAACTCCCTTTCTCTGCATCCTAGTCATGTCTACTCCTCTGCTGAATGCTGTAGTGAATGCTGAGATGTAAATCTGCTTGAAAAGACATTGGGAAGTGAAGCCGTAGGCCCAAACAGGCCAGTGAGAGTTCTCGTTACATCCCATGGTGGTTGTGCAAGGATTTGTCCTTGTCAGAGCAAGGGCCCAGATGGGAAAAGGAAAAGGAATCCTTGATTTAATGTCCTTTTTAAAAAATGCATTGGTATGTTTTGGAATGTACTGGATTAATGAATCCAGTCCATTGCAAACACTGTATTCACAAACTGATAAATTCAGCTATTTATTTAGGTATTTTTTAAAGCTATGTTTAATTGATCGATTTATTGATTCTTTTATTAGTAGATGGATTTATTCATTTACAAAATCTTTTATTGATTTAATTCCTCTTTTTAACATTCGGAATTCGATCCGGAATTCTGCACTGGGTTGAGAACGGACGTCACAATGAATAATTCCAGCATGCATTGTTTGTGCTGTTTGTGACATCATCACGCAGCAGGCACTAAGCACCTGTGCACAGTGCTGCATGTTCAGATCAACTCTACAAAGGTAAGTTCTCCTCTAGGACTTCGCATTTCACTGGGACACATTTGCTTCTTTAGTCGGCTCTTTCTTTTGAGATAAGAAAAGTCAAGAAAAGCAGTTATATGGGTCTGCCTGAGAGGGAGTAACATTTAACCTTAAAACAGCCAAGTGAAGCTGGTTCAGCTGTGTTATACAAGTGTGCATGTGCATGTTTTTGCTATTTTGGTACCTACTGCTAGCCCAGTGGAAGCCCAGATTTTCAGATTAACCTTCTTATTTTCATAATTAAAATTATGTTCAGTGGTAGCAGTAATACCTGTAACTTAGTTCAGTCTGATAAACCACAGTGAAGGAAGTTGCTCTTATGCTTGTTTCAAAGGATGGGTATTGAATATGAATCTTAATGATTTGTGAAAATAAAGTTGTAATGGCTGTGTGTTAACTGTGTGTTTGTCGTTGCAGATAGGTGTGGCATTTCATACGGCATGTTTCTCAACATGCCGTATGAAAACGTAAATAGCGAGACGAGGACTTGCTCCTCCACACCGTCCTCTCATATCCACCAAAACCAGCAGACTCAGCGTCTGCTGGAGGCTCAACAGAAGATCGCCCAGCTGACAGAGAGAGACCGCATGAGGGAGCAGAAGATGTCTGTCGTGATGAACAAGCTCAGGCTGCAGGAGGAGGAGAGCAGGAACCAAATCACTGAACTCCAAGAAACCATCCAGGAGCAAAAAGAGACCATAACGGAGCTCCAGGACAGGTTTTGTGACTTTAAGATCAGAGCCAAGGAGGCGCTTAGGGAGCGCCGCAGAGTGATCCAGGAGCAAGAACAAACCATTGAGGAGCTCCAAAGCATCACTGAGTCTCTACAAAGGAGAGGAGAAGAGCAGATAAACACAGCTGAGGATGACGGTCAAAACACAAGAATTAACCCTGCTGAAAAAGGCTTCAACATCGAACCTCAGCTCTTCCAAGAGAAGCTCAAACTCCAGCAGGAGAGGATAAAATCAGGGCTTAGAAGAAGGAGAGAGATGGCGCTGGAGTGTCCCCCTCACCTTAAAAAAGAACTGGAGATGAGGGAGCGTGAGGAAAAGCTCAGGGAAGAGAGAGAGAAGGAGACAGAACGAGAGAGAGAGCAAGAGCAGAGGAGGAGAAGAGAGGCGGAGCGGAAGGAGAGGGAAAGAGAGGAGATGGAGAAGGAGGCGAGGGCAGTGGAGCAGAGGTGGAGAGAGGCGAAAGAGAGAGAGGAGAGGGAGGAGCGTGAAAGAGCGGAGAGAGAGAGGGAGGAGGAAGCCCACGAGGAGAGAGACGAGGAGGTGAAGGAAGAGGAGGCGACGGAAGAGGAGGCAACAACAGCTGAACCAGGACACCAGGACGAAGGAACTGAGCTGAAAATTAAGCTTGGTGTCTTGGGGAAGATGAAGAGGTGGGCCTTCAACGCAGAGAGACAGAGGAATGTGAAGAGGGTCTCCCGAAGTTTCAAGAAGGAGAAGAGCATCTGCTGCAGCTGTGAGGGTAAGAAAGTCTGTTTCTGTTCACTTCAGACACACTGCACACCATACTGACCTCTCTACGGTTTCTTGCAGTGAACGGCTGCCCAGAAATTGCGGCGCGTCAGCAGAGGAAGAGGAGGATGCTGCTGAAGGAGGAGGAGAAGAGGCAGAGGAAGGAGAAGCAGTGGATGGAGAAACTGATGGAGAAGGCCAGGAAGAGAGAGCAGAAGAAGAGAAGGGAGGCGGAGCACATGAAGGAGTGCATCGCTTACCTCGACAAGTCGTCAGCCAACGCCGTGAACGCATTATTGGTTCACGAGTGCCAGTAGAAGATGGCTTGACCGCTCTGCCAACTCTCCTTTTTTTTTACAATCATCTTAAAAAAAAAAAGAGCACAGCAACTCCCTGTGCATCAGTAAATGTGTGGCTCTAATTGATGCTTTTGATGAGTCTTTTGTTGTAATTTCCTAGGCAGATAGAGTGTGAAATATTTTACTCAATCTGAAGGACTGCCAGTTACTTTTTGCACAGACATCTGACGAGGGGCTTGTGCCTGAAACTTGATTGCACACATCATGTCCAGCCTCAAACTGAAAGAGCACAAACTGAAAACAAGCACAACTGGCTCAAAATGAAGTAATCTGAAATGCACATATTAAAAAGTGTATATCCCTCCTGCAAATCAGTAATGCAGTTAAAAAGGTAAATACAGTATATACACAGCAAAAATAAGCAGGAATATAAAGTGAGTGAAATTCGTTTTTCTGTGTTTATATGCCTGTTTTGGGGCAGGTGATCTTGATTTATGCACTTAGCTACCAAAGGTTAACTATTTCTTTCATGTTTAGATTGGAGTTTTTACTTTATTTTGTTTACCAATATATTACATTATATTTTATTCTTAAAAATTATGTTAATTACATCTTTCAGCACTCATCAAAATATACTCTTTGCCTAAAACAGTTGTCTAAACTGACACATGATAAAGAGTATGAAGTGCTCCAAATCATGAACACTATCGGTTGTAGTAAGATCAAACAAACCAGCACTCACAGATCAATAGTATTTATTGTGGGCAATAACGAACGCGTTTCACCTTAGAGCCATCATCAGTCGGTTGGCGCCGATGATGGCTTTTAGAAGATAGAAGATCAATAAAAGACACTTGATCTGTGAGTGCCGTATTCTGTTTAAACTGAAACATGGTAGAGTTATAAAAAGCAAGTTTAACTTAACTTTGAACTTAACGAACACTTCAGCTGCACTCCTACACAGTGAGCTTAGATGTTCACTTGTTATGGTGCATCATGGGAATTTTATAGGAAGCTTATACTGTGTTCACACCATAGTTATACCGGAAAATATGGGTTTCCTACTTGGAAATAAGTTCTTGTCTTCTCCCTCATCATATTAACTACGTGGAAACTATATAAGGTACTCTACACTAATACACATGAATTCAGTTCATTCAAACAGGCTAGCATTAGCTTTAGCGTTTATTAGCCTTGAAATGTATGTTATTGTTAGCTGTGACGATTCCGCAACAATTTGAACGAAAGTGAACGCTCTCAGGTGTTGAGATGAGTTGTGAAGTCGGACTTCCCATCTCTCCGATATGGCATGAACGCAGTTATTATTTTGCAGTGAATTGGAATGAATGTAGCATTGAGGCACCCTATAAAATGGCTACCTGCTGAACTAGGGAGCGGTTTGAGACTGAGATTGCTGGCTAATCTGACAAAATTAGTTACGGACGTTTGTGTTGAAGTGGCACTTTTAAAATATACGCCTCCAGGATTCCCACCTTACTAGGAGGAAATTCAAATTCAAAATGGCCACCATGGGATTAAAGTCGATTACATCATTTTTCTCCACCACTTTCTCCATCCCTCGCTCCGCCTGTCCTCCCTCCCTCTGTCTGATAGATGTTTACATGTTTATCCATTTACACTGCGGCATGATGACAGAGAGGCTTCCCCCCCTCTCAGCAGTAGGATGGTACCTGTGTGAGTGATGGATCGTAGTGCTGACAGCCATACACTGCCACGCCGCTGCTGTGGAGCTGCTAATGGTAGAAGTGAGGCTGTGGAGCTGATAGGAGGCTGCTACACAGACAGACCTGGGAACAGAAGCCACCTGGAGAGGATTTAAAACCTTTAGCAGCAGACTGAGACTGTCTGGTATAAGCCCTGGCAAAAGAGGAGTCTCTCACTGTGTGTGTGTGTGTGTGTGTGTGCTTGCAGACAATATCCACCTAGGAGTGCACGCAGTATCCCATGGAATTGATCCTGTCCAGACCAGTCAGCACACACACTGCCATCCTGACAGAGCTGGCGCCAATATGACAAATGACAAAATATCCTTAACAATCTCTGGATATCGCAGATTGCTGTTGAATGGAAAAAGGTCACTAGGTCTTAACTTTGAATCTGAGGTCTTAACTTCAGCATGAACATCTTTTTATAATTTGATTTATCCAAAGTGAGTCAGGTTCCTCTGCATCAGAGTAAACATTTCTGATGTATAAAACTGAACCCAGTGCTGCCTTTACTGACCTGTTGAGAATTAGTTTTTTGTAAATTAACCCAACTCACCCCTCATACTTACATGTAGAGAGAAATCCAATTCCAAAATCCTTGTATCCTTTACTTACTAGAAATCCCATAAAGACACAGTTGTGGGTGTATTTGAGTGTTTCATTGTTTCTGTGCATGCATGCATCTGTGTGTGAACCTGTGTGTGTGTGTGTGGTACGACAGGGGGAATAGGTCAACCAGCACGCACCATTTACACCGTTTGCCTGTGTATAAATACAGCTTCTTCTCCTGATACTCTCGTTTGTTAAATGCAAGCTCACTCCGTCATGTGATGAAATCTTCTTCATAAAATTTGCACAGGACATCTGCTTGTCCAAAAAAATCAATTGGACCACCCTCCAGTATTTTCCTCATTAAAAACACCCATAAGCAATGAGAGAATCTGAGTCCTCATTCAAAGAATCCAATATTTTTAAGCTTTTTGATTCCGGTTGATGCCTGCAAAACTGATGTCAATAGCACGTATCAGTGCAGCAGCAGCCCAGTATTTACAGTTTTGGCAGGATGTTTGACATCTTAATCTCAAGGTAGGATTTGATGAGTTTATCATCATTGCTGTAGGTCTCAGAGAAATGGCTGTTGTGCATTTTTGTGGCTGTACTCGTTCAAATATGTGTCTCTTCTCTTACATCCAGCTCTCTCTCTGCCTGTTTTCACATCACTCATATGTGCAGTGCTGCTGGATCGTCTCCAGTGGATTTGTTAGTGATCATAAAGTGAGCCTGACCAAGTTTTTTTTTTTTTTTTTTTAAGAGCTGACAGCAGTGTGATCAAAATCTGTTTTTTTGTGTATCCAGGCCTGATGCCTCATGTGTCCTGTTGTGCTCTGATGACAAAAGTGGGACTGAAATGTAATCTTGGCTGTAGCTTTATATCCATAAATTTCATATTCTTACATTTATTCTGGGTATATGGATCATTGAATTTCTCGAAAGTCATGCAATTTTGATAAGTCCCAGGAAGTCAGGGAATTTGATAAATTCTTGGTGCATGTCATGGAATATAATGCAATTTTGTCAGGCTCAGTTTAACAAATAGTTACTCATCAAATGAAATATGCATTTTCCTTTGTGTTCCATTGTGTTATGTTTACTTCCCCCCATAGAATAAAAACAAAATACTAAACTTCAAGCAGATGCTTACCAACACAGGGGTTTGATCCCAGATCCTCAGGCTGAGGGTCTACACCTCTGAGATGCCCAATATACAGTTAAAGATCTTTGCTAATAAAACGATTTTTAAATAATGCATGCATGGATCTACCACATATTCTCATGATTCTTCAGAGAACCAAGTGTGCTACCTATTTGAACAAACTCCATTTCTAAAGTCTTCAGATTGGTGTAGTTAAGATGTTGAAAAGTCTCTCTCCCTCTCACGCACGCACACACACACACACACACACACACACACACACACACACAAACTTGTAAATATTTCTAGTTACAAACTACATTCTCAAAATGAAAATGGTAAATTGTTGCAGGATGGGAATTAGATTTAAGGTCACAGCACTCTGCTTACCAGTAGCTCTAAATTAGACCACTTTTAGGATAGAGAGTGGGAAGGCTGCAGTGCAACTTGTTTAAACTTCATCTAAGATATGAGCATGTCCATCAAACAGCGCCTGTTCTCAGACATTTTCAGACACCGTGTTACTGTTAGTTTACCTTCTCACCGATATGCTTATCATGGCTGAATTTATCAGCAAAATATGCAAAAACGTGCCACATGGCAACGTATGCCGAAGAGATTTCATTTGACATGATTGTTTTGCAGGGAGCCAAATGCGCTTGGCACCATCTGATCTGGGGCACAACTAACTTCACTGCCCACAAGGCCTTGAATCATCTCTTCTGAATGAGTGAGTGGGCAACAGTATTTAGATTTTTTCATGCCAGAGTATAGAAATTATATTCTCTCTCTCTCTCTCTCTCTCTCTCTCTCTCTCTCTCTTTTTCCAGCAAGTAATGGCATGAAGGCTCCTTGTGTTGCCCATATACTGTATATAAATATACCTGTATATATGTATATATTCAAGTTTCTTCTTGGGATATTTACGATTTTAAGGTGTACTTTTGTGTGCTTTCCAGGAACAGAATGTGAAATAAGACAGCAGATTAATTTAACCGTGTCTGTGTAAAAATATTGATTATGTTTGCAGCATTCAGAGAGGATTATTATCGACTTTAGAGTGGCGCTGTCTGTGACTGAGAACACGTTTGGATGATTACTGTCTGTTTATTTTTGGCTGCAGAGACTTACTGTCAATGCAGGGCTGGCAGAACTCTGTGTGTGTGTGTGTGTGTGTGTGTGTGTGTGAATACATGCAGTACATGTCATGCATGAGGTTTGGGGAGTATGGGGTAAGTGTGTGCACTTATATGTGCATATCTGTCTGCAAGCACATACTGTACGTGAATATACAGTATGTGCATGGTTTGCCGTTTCCGTGTGTGTGTGTGTGTGTGTGTGTGTGTGTGTGTGTGCGCGCTGCAGGTGGACAGAGGAGGCTGATGCTCGCTGCAGTGAGACGCCTCGCTGGGAGAGAACAGCCATATGGGTGTGAGCAGAATCTATGATTTCATCTCCGATCTGTGAGAGGAAGAAGGAAGGAAGGAGCGAGACAGAGGGGGAGAAAGTGAGAGAGGGAGAGAGAGAGAGGGGTGAGATTAACTAAAAGAGAAAGATTTAAAGGACTCCCACAGTCCTAAACTCCCACAGGGACTTTAGAGTAGCTGCCCTCCTGCTATGTTTCTAATGGTTCAGTTGTCAAGTAGGCTGGCTCGGGATTCATTTCATCACGCAGAGGACAGTCCTCCCTCTTCTACTTCACTGTTGCCTGCTGCAGGTCTATCAGACCCCACTTGTTTGGAAGCAGCGACATCAGTATGACATCAGTGTGTTAATTTTCAATTTTCAGAAAACACTTCATGTGCTTTTAAAATTAAAGGATCAGTCATATGGACTCTTTAGTAACATCTAGTGGCAACCAGTGGTACTACAACATCGGGTAACTACAGTATCTCCTCCTTGACAAGTCTCAGTTTCAGCCCCCAATGCTGCTCTAACCTCACTGTAATTTATATATATACAAACTGCACGGATTTCATTGAAAATGCATAGATTAATTCATATATTTTTCTTAATTTTCAAAGCCCTTACTGGTAAACTCCCATCTTATCTTAGTTATATGCTTCTCTCTGTCTCAAGCAGCACCCACACATGATCTTCCAGGCTGCTCCTCTCCCATGTACTCAGACAGAACCCTGATTTTGGTAAAACACCATTGACACATTATGCTCCCTGGGCCTGAAACAACCTGCAAGATAAACTGGAGACCTTGCCTACTTACTGAGATTTCAAAGAGCGTATTCAAGAACTATTTCCAAGGAATTTATGTGCTTTTAAATAGGTCTATTAAATTAGCCCCTCTTGTACAACAATTACCTTTTCTTTATTGGGCACTAGATATTTTGTCTAAGTCCTAATTTGTTGTTCCCTGTTGTATATGATGTCTGTGAAATGTTAGTTATATACTCAACATTACCTTAGCCAGGGCTCTCTTATAAAAGAGATATCATATCTTAAGAAATGTCCCGGTTAAAGACTGAAATAAACTAAAGTAAATTAAACTAAAATAAAATAAAGTACAATGAAATAAAATAACCTCTCTCTCCTCTCCCTGTCCCTGTCAGCAACAGCAACCTGGAGAATGTATGAAATTGCGTTTCAACCCAGAAAATGTCAACAGAAGAGGTAGATATTCATTATTCATCAACCCAGACATCCACCTGTCCAAGCTGTAGCTAATTGCTAATTAACCTCAGCTGCCTCACCTTTAGAAACTTAGCTACTCGCAACAACTCGCTTGCACATCCAGGTCCAGGTGCGTGCCATCCATAATCCCTGGGGTTGTGGAGAACTTCTACCAAAACAAAGATTACAGGACAGACATTCGGTTTTTTTTTTAAAGCTTGAATTCTCGGCAGCCATTGAGATAACACTGAACTGACTTGTGCTCTAGGCAGTATAAATATTACTGATTGTACCTTTAAAGTGGAAATGAGTTTTACTGCCCTATAGCACAAAATCACCAGAACTGCTGTCCATATGATGTTGTTTTGTCCTTTTTGTACTTTCACTTAACTGTGTTCAGTAACCTTGGGTGCTCAGAAAAGTGCAAATCAAATAAAATGTACAATTACCACTATTATTACTATTAGAATATATCTGTAGGGCATTGACAGGATTGCAGATCAACACCAACAATTACTTCATAATTACTTCTGACATTCAAAACTCTTTACAGTGCTCTGTTGCGTAACAAAAACTCACCACCCACTGGCATTTTAAAGACACTCACAGTCTCCCCCGCCTGCCCTTATTGCATTTTCAGCTGCTCAACGATGCAGGACGGAGCTGCGAGCAACAAGACATTTCTGCTACAAAGGCTCAGAAGAAGCCTCATTCTCAAATTAAAAAAGCAAATGACAAACAGTGCCGTTATTACATTATTTTGCGTGGTGATATATTACCTCCTCACTAGATTTTTCTCTTGGGCTTCTGCTCTAATTAACCGGCTTACTCGTCTCTTGTTGTGAAAATGTGACGCTTTTGGGTGTGTGACGGGAGGAGAGAGAGGAGGGGTGGTGAGCGAAAGCTGTGCCTGTGTATTTTGTGAGAAGAGATCAGCTCTGCCAAGGTTGTTGTAATTCCTCCTGGTCCTATAGAGGTCATGGATTACTTAATGCTCCTTTAAATTGTCCACTTAAAGGAATTGTTCGGGGGTTGTGAAGTCTATTACATGTGGCTGCAAGTATTGGGGTCAAAAGCCACCACAAAAACACATTCCACATTTCAGCCAAAGCTGGCATGATGCTATAGCAGAATGACTTTGACAGTGTTATTGCTGCATTCCATGTTTTTTGGACATAATCACACAAAAACATGGCTTGTAGCAATGAAAACAACTGTGAATTTTTAATGGAACCACTCAAATCCACAAAGTCAGATCGCTATAGCATCGTGGCAACTTTGGCTGAAATGTGGGATGCATTTTTGCAGCGGCTGTTTGCCCCATTACTTGGAACCGAAGGGCAGAAGGCACCTATCCAATACAGAGAAAGGGATGGGTGACTGCACAAGTTAAAGCAACCTATGTACCATGTGTGCAAATAGCATGAAAAAGGGGATAGACTTACAAATCTATCTTACAAAAAGGTGTTACTGCATGCATTTTGTGACCACATTTCCCATGAACAAGGATGGAGCTCTTTGTCCCACCTCCCCCTCTCTGGCGTTGAACATATGGATTTGTTTTGAATCATCATGTGAAGCTGAAGCTGTGCAGTTAGAATAATGTCACTCGAATAAAGTTCAAAATATAATGTCCTCTGTTTTGTGCAGTGAAACAATCCAGCATTTTTGACTAAGAGTAAAATGCAGTTTAGATGCCAGTGCAGGCGGCAGATCTTCTTGCTCATGGCCTCGTCGATGATTGTTTACGGTGATTATACTAAAGCCCCAAAATTAATGCGTGTGTGTGTGTGTGCAGGTGTGCCAATTTAACCATGCACACTCAGCTGCCCATTGTCAGCTGCCTTTCGAAAGAA
Source organism: Neoniphon sammara (assembly GCA_900302535.1). Classification (NCBI taxonomy): domain Eukaryota; kingdom Metazoa; phylum Chordata; class Actinopteri; order Holocentriformes; family Holocentridae; genus Neoniphon; species Neoniphon sammara. Next base: position 21,773 of record OMKZ01042161.1, on the reverse strand, counting down.
TGCCACCACAGAAGAATTAGTTTATTTGTTGTTTCACAAACTAATTTGCTAATTCTCAAACCAATTCTCTGCATCTGGAAGGGATCACTCTTTCACAGCTCAGAGCCTTATAGTCTTACGCTGTCTTTCTTTCATGGTTTCTCCCCTCCAAAACAAAGGATGGGAATCAGGTAAGGGTGTATGAAAGTTATAAACATGTCTACGTTGTCAGTCATAGAATATGACGAGCACAGCAGTGTGTTTTCTGTGCTGTATGGGCGGATTACGAGACAATTAGCCCCTGGGGACAGACACCACCGCACCCGAGCACAGATAAAAAGCGAATCATACAACATTTAAAGCCAACATCACCATAACAAAGAAATGAATTACCTATATGGCACCAGGATTTACAGCACAGGTGCACTCAAGGCGAACTGCACAATAACTGATGCACTTGAATCTCAACAGAGACGCCATCAAAGTGAATGTTAAGGTTATTAAGTTTTACAGTAGGACTTTCCAGGCTTTATTTTTGACATAAATGACTAAGCCCTTCACTTGTATGGCAATAAATGTAAAGTTAATGACAGTGACTTCATGCAGAGGCTCTGACTTCAGGCTCCCAAGTGCCCTCGGGCTTAAGGGTTCCTGGGCCAAACCCAACATTGTGCTTCAAAGTTAAACATTTTTTTATTAGAAGTATAGTACCTTTTTTTAGGATCTTTAAAATGAAGCTGGCATTTTACATACATTATAGGGTGATACATTTCAATTCAACATATAAAATAAATCACTTTTACGATTAAATGTTGAGAAGGTTTCCATGCTCTTTCAATGTCACATTTTGGTGCCTGTGCTCAAGTTGCAATTCTGATATTTCTGGCTGCGCCTGAAGGCAGCATGATAACTAAAATACCATCTATGGACAACAGCACTGTGCTTGGTGCACTTTAATATTAGCAGGACTGCAGCTAAATGAATTAATTGGTGGCATTTAGTTTTTTCAGCTTCACTTTTCCATTTTTGGCTGCTTTTCAATAGTCATCCATTAGGTCGACTTAGTTGCCATTTGTACACAACACAATCAGCCTGTCTCTGTCAGCTTGGTGTGTGAAAGGTAGAATAAGAAGAATGGAGCAGAATGAGTTAAAGTGGACTTATGAGATGTGATGTACTTAGTGTATGTGTTGCGCCTTTCACCCACCCAGACATGCCTCTGTGGAGCTGGCTAGCCAGTCCAAAGCAGGATGACCAAATAGCATTGGAGTTTTTAAAATCTTTATGTAGCGGTGTTTCGTAACTCATTTCTGGCCCACAACGTCACTGCTCCAACAGAAAAACTGCCTCTCCAAACGACCAGGCTGACCCTGGTGTCGTATCTAAAAGAAATTCACTCCCAGTGTCTTGCAAAATATCCCAAACATGAAGCAATCCGTGAAATCTCTCATCCTCTACATAGTTCAAGAATGTCTGGAAGTTCACTGTTTTAGTCAGGATCAGAGTGCGTCCAAACTACCTCTGCTACATTTGAAAATAGGACACAATCTCCCTCCAGACCGCCACGGAAAACGCCTCCTAAAACAGTCCATGGCCGCTCTCCATCAGCACGCCTCATTACACACACATATAGACAGCGCGAGGCAACACACCCCATGGCAAAACAACCACTTCACCATATGCAGTAACATTAGACGGATACCTTGTCCTTTCCAGTGCTGCTTATTTGTGTGTGAAATGTTTTGATTGTGTTCGTGCTGTGTGACGCCGAGCAGTCAAACGCTCAGCAAGGTGCAGCGTCACCGCAGCTGTTGGGCAATGTTATTACTGAGGTGTTTGCTGGGTCAACACTAAAGGCTCAGCTAGAAATAAATGTCAATCTCCCTTTCCCCTCCGCTCCCATTTTGTAACTTTGGAAGAATTTCATCCATTAAAAACATATGGAAACTTGTGATATTAAATTAAAATATGTAAACAGGATATACAGTGACAGTCTTGTGTGTCTGTGACCCAGTATGCTCAAATCCCCTTGAGTTATATTTGGGCTTTTGAGTCATATTTAGGACATTTTGAGGTGTTAACCATCTGATGTCATTGTTGCCAGATGCAGGTTGGATTGTGGTTACAAATGTGAAGTTAGAAGCCACAGTTCATGCAGTACAGTGCTGCAGTAGCTGCAAAGGTGGAGCAGCAAGGTTAAACCAACACTATGTGATTTCAGAAGCTGTTAATAATCCTGAAACTGTGTGCTTTGTGGAAACATTATGATACAAAATAATACCAACTCATGTGGACCAACCATGTTGCTGTTTTCAGTCATTTTCTCCTTCTCTCCAACGTTTACCAAAATCCATCCAAAATCCAATACCAAAATCCAACCATCCAAATCCATGTTACCAAAATCCTGCCACTAAAAGAAGTGCTCTTCCCCCCTCCGCTCCTGAAAATTCACAATGGTGGAACCCATGAGGTGAGTGAGTGCAACAAGTGAGGCAAGAGGTGGCATTAAGCCAAAAAGGCCACGTCAGAAAGAGAAGATAAGAAACGTGACAGTACACACCAGGGTTGGTTTAGCTTTGCTATTAGCCTGCAGGCGTTAAGGTTGGTGAAGTCTGTCCTACGCTGGCCTCCATTACTGCCATGACGTCTACTCATAGAGGAGGGAGAGACAGGAATGGAGTGGGTTTGCAAAGAATTTACATACAAACTTGATGATTTCTGCAGTAGTAGTCAGATAAAATCACATAGTGCATGTTTGATTATGCAGCAGACAAGACATGCAGAAACACAGGTAACCATTACCTGCGTTTGCACCTTTAGTATCTTTGGTGGCTTTTAATCATGCTCTTCCTGCTTCAAGGAGAAAAATTCTGAATTGTTGCTTTAATATCAGCACTAGATATACTGTAGTTTGTGCTTAGTGATATCACCGCTGTAGCATGCATTGTTTTGAGCCAAACCTTGGCTGCTGCGACCTTTCTATTTCTTTGAGGTCATCTGGAGTGATTGCAATTCTAGGAAGATATCAGAGTGGGCGAGAGTGTCTGTACAGGGAGAGAGCATTTGGAGAGAAAAAAGTAGAGTGAACTCAGAAAACCCTCCTTCCTTTTCCAGAGCATTCTGCGTTCTCATTTTCTCTCCTCTTGTGTAAACATTCAGGGACTGGACTCGTCAGGTTCTCTATACCTGGATTCGTGTCAGATATACTGATTTATACTCCCTTTATCCCCTCTCGTCTCCCCATTGCTGTTCATTATCTGGCCTCCACTCTGGCTCACAGTAGAGGAGAGACTGAGTGGCAGGTAATATGCTCAGCTCTGACATTCATTCTGCATGTCTCTGCCGTCTCCTGGATCCCTCTGTTCCTGAGGAGTAAATAAGTGAGAGGATTTCACTAGTGGCCAGTTTGTCCCTCATCCAGAGGAGCTGGCTCCAAAACGCTGGAACGCCACAGGATCCCTGAAGCACACTGTTAATCTCTCATCGACCTTGGCTGTCACCGGCGAGTTTTCATTACGGAGCTCCTTCACTGCTGAGCAGGTGGACAGCTTCTGTGGGTGTTTAAATCTATTGGTACTAGACATTGTTCACCCTAACATCTTGCTTCCAAATAAACTTAAATTTAAGCACACCAATTCCTGGGAAGAAAGCGCAAGACTTGACAAGCAGCAAGTTACTTAGTATGCACAGCGCGGTGCATTACAAGCCTTGGGGATCAGTGTTGTTAAAGGACTTCTCTGAAAAACTTTTCAGATCAGCTTCAAGGAAATTCACTGAAGGTCTTTTCAGTGAAAACCTGCACGGTGCAGCTGCTGAATGACAAATTTCTCTGCTGCCGAGTGACACATTTCTTCAAACTGTTGAATGACATTTCTGCAAAATGTTAACTCCTCAGAACTGACCGTTTTCAGATAAGGCGACGCCTCGCTTAGTTAAATTATTCAAAGGATATTACATGAATTTCGAAAAGGATCATGTCGCCGAAACTTCCTATAAGGCTGTTTAAAATTTGAATCCTCCTCTGCAGTTCAGTAAGATGCAGGTTTGGCACAACAGCAGTGACGGAGCCAAGCAATATCCCGGTCCTGCTGCATGTGTAGATGTTTAGTATGCAAAGAGAGTGCACAATGCTGTCCTTTCTACCACGTCGCTGTATGAATCATTCAGGGACTGTACCAGTTGGCTGATTACCTCCTTGACCAGCCGCTCAAGCCCCATTAATAAATGATGCAATGTAGAGTTAAATGGAAGGCCAAGATACTTAAGTAGTCACTTCTAAAAGGTACAAAGTCAGTCTTACTTTGACTTCCAATTGCCCAGGTATAAAGTAAAGACTTGACATGACTCTGTTGTAATTTCAGCAGCTCTCGAATGTTGCAGGGAGAGAGACGAGCTGTTGTAATTGTGGTATTTTCTGCATTTTGTGGGGAAAGCTCCAAAATTGGCAGACATACAGTATGCATTATGAAAATATGTTTAATTATCACCGCTGAATATATTTAGCTATGTCTGCATCCAGTGCTCATTTGGTGTGAAGTTTAAGTTTTGACTGCTTTTCATTAAGGTTTAAGGCTGGAAATCTTTTAACAACAAATACATTTCTTTACTTTGTTCTTGTCTATTCTTTTTCTGTCCCAGCGACAGCCTTTTCTTGCAGGC